>JAPMOB010104097.1:0-22479 GCA_029875015.1 Lepomis gibbosus
ACCTGAGGCATGGAGGGGTACATCATTATTCAGAGTAGCTCTTTGATGTTGAGGCTGGGTGGATCTCAGAGACCAGGCAAGAAGCAGTTCTAATTAAAACAGTAACAATGCAGCCTGAGTTGCCCTGCAGAAACGGGGGCTTTGAAGAGTCACTGAATGCCCCATTTAGAGCTGGCTGCCCGTAGATAACAGCAGATATTACAATGACGGACTCTCAGGCCTCTGTCGCAAAATGTGTATTTTCTTAACCATATTTCATAAAGAATTTCTCTCAGTGTGTGTGTGTGTGTGTGTGTGTGTGTGTGTGTGTGATGAGTTCTCGGTGTCCTACTTTCCGGGTTCTTTGGTGGCGTTGTGGGCCTGACAGGAGTGACAGATTGAGATGGGCTGCTGGTACTCAGAGGCCAGGCGAAGACAGGAAAGCCTGGGGGATCTTGGCATGACAGGTAGACAGAGAAGAGACAGAACTTCATTATAACTGACGCAGAGAGGAGCTTTGAATATTAAATTAAAATCCCCAATCAACGCTAGAAAAATGTTTGCGCTTTCATATTGTTATTGTGAAACATTGTAATAAAAACATTTTCAGTATAATCCATAATTTCCCTCATCACGTGTGTAATGTTCTGCTGATTTTCCCCTTGTCCGCCAAGCATGTTTATGTCTCTCCTCATATCTACTGAAGCATATTGCACTGAACGACCCAAGTGGGCTGCGGAGAGAGCTGAGTGATGCTGTGAGACAGGAGCAGTTCAAAGAGACTGTCTGCATAGAGAGAAGGGTCTAATTTTAACTTGGAGACAGAGGGGCTCATGAAACAGCTCTCCGCCTGACTACAGCTCAATTATTCATCAACACAAGAAGTCTCTCAACTAAAAAGCCTGACACGTTATTCATTCCCCCCTCTTCTCCCATGCTGTTTCATTCAGACACAAAACCAGCCACCCACACGCAGACAAAGCTACACACCCCACCGTCGTCTTGAACCACGCAGTGCCCTCCAGAAATGCAGGCATGCTTTGGTGAAGGTGAGTCAAAAGCACACATAATGAGGTCTATACTGTGCAAAGGATTTTTTTTTTTTTTTTTTACAAAAGCATGTTTTCAAAATGCAAAACCAGAGGTTCAGAAATGTGAACATTTATCTTGAAAATCATAATAAAATAGTCAGCTAAACTTGCCAGGTAAACAGATATATTGAATCAATGTTACTGCTCAACTTTATGCGCCTCTGAATATCATGTTATATTTTTAGTAAGCTTCAACTGCAGTCACATTTATTGCCACTGATTTCAACAAGGTTGTTTTTTTTTGCAAATTTGGTTGGTTTATTACTTATGGTGGCTCATTGTGAATTATTCTGTTGACTAAATAAAGTCACAGTGTTGATAGTGGCTGTAACCTTAAACTTATCTAGATTATCAAGACTAAAAATAACACTTCTCTATAGCTCATTTTCACAAGCTTTCAGAATATGAAACCAAACAGGGTTAAGGACTATGGTGCTGATGTCTGTGCTTAATGACTAATGATTTCTGTTTTGATCAAGTTGCAGCAGGCGTCATCTCCAACATATGATCAGTCACGTGAGCACAAGCTGACTCCACTGTAGCTGGTGATGTAATAGGAGAAATTACAGAATGAAGCACAGTTTGTTTAGTTTCCAATGTAAGTTGTAATTTCCCAGTCCTTAGTTTAGACAGCCATACATTTTCAGTTGCTAGTGAAGGATACAGCTGAGCTGTGTATTTTTTTTGACACACTTCTCTCTCTCTCTTCTCTGTGCTTCGTTGCAGCTTTAAACCAGCTTCCCACCAGTACTTGTTGACTTCTTTAATATGATAGAAACCACTGCACACCTAATTCTGATCATTCAACATGTAGGTTAAAAGCATCAACTACTCCAGAACACATGACTGCAGCTGCACATAAGCTGTGTGTGACTCGGCTGTGAGCGATTACACAAACAGCCACAGATTCCTGGTCAGCACAAGCAACAGCCTCTAGCTGATGTGCGGATGCAGCAGTCTGAACCTGTTGAATGTTTGTAATAAGTTTAGGGCTTTGTAAGTCACTGGGTGGCCTAAGCAGTGCAACCTCAGGCAATCTGGGAGGGGATTTGCGCCTGCTGTGATAATGACACCATTTTAAGACCCATCCAGACAAGCTGACAAATTGATGCTGAGGTTGTGTTTTTATGTTTACCAACGACTGTAAGGCAAACACAGATAAACACATGGATATCTCTCTCTCTCTCTCTCTCTGATGGACGGTGACAGGATGATGATGTGTGTGAAATTATGTTTCATTTTAAGAGCTAATATAAAACCTACTGAGAACTAAAGAGGCTTTTTGTAAATATCTCACTCACTATGCCAGACACATTTTATTTGTTCTCAGCAACCGACAACAAATCCAAGTGTGGGTGCATAAATCTGCAGGATCAATAGAGAAAATACAATAACGCATCCTCAGTATGATTGCTCTGCAGTAAGTACTTCCCTGAACATTTTTCATTATGAAAACTGAAATTTATCATCGATTTCCTTGCCACAGCATATAAAGCTGCTGAACTTTGTGGTGTGTTAATATGGACAGCCCAGCTAGATTTAGTACAGGCTAGTTCTATCTGTGACAGGCAGCAGGTGCTGTAGATCATGTAGAGAAGGAGATAGGGCTAGCTAAAGACAGTCAGGTGTGCTGTTTGTAGATAAGGCAACAGAGGCCAACTTTAGCATCTGACATGAGAATCGAAAAGCTGTGATTGCTGTTGCTCTGGAACATTGGCTGCGGAGATGGAGCTGATTTCCGAAACGTATCCTCTCTGGCTATATGTCAGCTTTAGACAGGGGGTCAAAAGGTCAGGAGAGCACTTACATTTGACCATTTGCTGAAGTCCTCCCTCACACAGCCATTGTCCAGTAGCTTAGCAACAAGTCACAACAGGCCTGTCAAGCTTTTGAATGTCTCCCCATACTGAAGCGATGTGCATGGTGCTGTAACAGAAATACTCTGCATTTCTGGAGTTTAGAGGCTGGTTGGTGCCTTTCCAAAACTAGAAATAAAAAATAGTAGTCATAAGCAATTGATAAAAAAGTGTCTATCTGTCACGATCCTGTCCTGAGCTTGTCTGGGTTACATTATTTTGGCCATGCCTTCTGTGTTTTGATTTTATTTTCTCTGTGTCTGGGTTTGGGTTTCAGTCCGTTCTGAGTGTCTTGTTGGGGAGTCTGGGTTTTTGTTCCATGTCTTTGTTCCTAGTCCTGTGCCGTAGTTCATGTTGTAGTATTTGCTTTTAGTTCTTTCTCTGCATCATTTTGGTTTAGTCTGCTCGGTGTTCTAGTTCTGGGTTCTCGTTTAGGATTTGTCTGTTATGATCCCTGTGTTATAGTTGGTCGGTGTTTGTCTGTTTACATGGGTTTCTGTCTGAGTTAGATTCTTGTCTGATATTTTGTTACATGTGTTCTGTCTGTGTTAGTTATTAATTTTGCCCCATGTCTGCCTGTCAAGTCTTCCGTCTGTTCCCCCAGTTATCACTCTGTCCGTCTGCCTCTTTGTTCCCCTTTGCTGTCTCTGCCTACCTGCCTCTCTGTTACCTCCAGTAATCTGTCTGCCATCCAGTCTCTCTGTTTTCCCCTTCTGTCTCTCTGCCTTGTTAACCCTGATCCAGGTCACCTGTGTTGCTCCCGCCCTGCTCGTTAGTCCCTGTGTATAAATGTCTGTGTTTCTGTTCATTCCCTGTCTGGTTATTGTTGCATGTCTGTTTTGTTGGATGTTGTGCTACTACCTGTTGCTGCCCTTTGAATGTTACCAGTTCCTGTGTCTGATTGAGTTTTGTTCATGCCTGTTTTTGTGTTTTGGATTAAAGAACCCTGAACTCCATCTCAGCTCACAGTGTCTTGCGTTTGGGCTCACTTCTGTTTTGCGTACCCACCTCTTATGACACTATCTGCTGTATCATAACATATCCAGCTTGCTTACTACTGCAGCAGTTATAGGTTGCTTTAGTTTGTGGGATTACAGGTTACCATTTAGGACTGGCACATCCACTGTGCAGTAGTTCTTCACTGTGTGAAAGCCATTCATGTATGCTATTGAAGTTTTGACTAATGGTAGCAGCTCTTTCCTGCTTTTAATTAGTTTAAGGGAAGTTTACACGTCAATCTCTCGACAGCGGTGCTGTGTTACATTTGTCACACACATTAAATGTCAGCTCATGCAAATCACATTAATGTTAGTTCCCATTCTAAAAGCCATTTTTCTTACATTTCTAATGTTAAAAGCGAAGTACGTAAGCTAAGCAACCAAACAGTGTTATGAAATGACATAAACATGAACAGTCTATTCACGCTTGGGATACCAGGACTAACTATCTCTACACTGCAACACATTTCCCTACTTGCATCTTACCTACGTCTTCTCAGCTGGTGAGGATGTAAACTTTTTGCCTGGATGCATGTAGCTTTTAGCATAAAAACATGTTAGTAGCCATCAAGTGCATATTTAAGATGCCTTTTACAAGATTTTTAAGATTATAAACCTGGAAAAGTTAAGTCAGCAAGAGACACCATTTTTAACCAACTCATGGAGCTAACAATGCTTAATTAGCTAGTTAACTAATCAACAACTGATAAAATGCTGGCTACAGTTGTAGTTTCATTCATTTGAAATGAGAAGCCTTTGTCTACCTTTGTCTCAAATTGAAGACCCATTGTTTTAAAAATTAATAAGAATTTTGTGTGGTAAATCTATCCCTGTTATCATTCTAAACTGCATTGTGCTGTGTGCAAACATAACGCTTGATCTAGTAACTAAGGCCAGCGAATGGTCAATTGTAACATTTCCATCATCAGGGAGGTTGAGGTCATGGATAATTTCCCTTATCTTGCCATTCTAAAACGGGGTGGGTGTGTGTATTTTTTCAGAGTGGAAGGAGATAGACTGCAGGACATTGTGACAGGGACGGACCACAGGACACTAGTTTCCTGGCAGCATGGAAACAACAGGGCGCACACCGTTCTTCTCAGTTCTGAGCCGCTATCTGCTTTCTGTCTGTCTGTCTGGTGGCCTGGATAAACATGTGTCACGGCATGGAAGACTCTGCCAGCACCCTTTATCCTCACAGCCACCTCCACTAAACTGTGTGTTCTCCTGACAAGAAAATGTCAGCTCATGCTAATTGATATGATTTAGCTTCGCAGATATTAATGTTTTCGCACGTTTTAAATTTGCTTTGATGTCTCCCCCCCATTATCAGTGCTACAGGAGTTCATCGGGAGTTTTATTCCAACATAAGTTTGTTTTTCCTGTGTCGAATTTTGTTATGGTTTGGCATAAAAAAGCTCTCTGAGCAAGGCGTCATCCCTTTAGAAGCTGAACGCAGTGCCAAGCAAGCTGAGTATTTGGCCGCAGGCAATGAGGGCAAGAAACTTCTTTTTTGCTTAGTGAAATAAGCAAACCCAAAAGACACAACATTAATTATTCACCCTCCCTGCACCAGTCTGACATTCTGATTATGACTGGAGGTGGTTACAGAGTATCAGTAAGGTTGCAGAGTAGGCATGACAGGGGTTCAAACTCTAATATGTTTGCTGCCAAGAAATATGGGCCTCTATGATGTGCAAGCCGCCTGCAGGGCATCAGAATGAATGGTAATAATTCATCTGGAGAGAATGCAGCCTATTTCATAGCCACTCCCTTGGAAAGAAGGACAAGGAAATTACTAGTCTTATTATTTTGTGAATGACACTGATGGTCATTTTGTTTGCCTACTAAAAATAGGCAGTGCAGGACTGATTATTGGGTAAAACTGGAAGTTGTTTTGCACTAGCCATATACTTATGTTACTAACATATAGACACACAGAGATTGATACTATGATACTTGAAAGAAGGGTGTTGGCCTTTCTGGTTTGATTACAGGTGAGCAGGTTTGTCAGTGTCTGCCAAAATACTGTCTCTCTGCCAAAACAAGCAGCCTTGAACTCCCGAGGGCTGGGCTTGGAAAGCTACCAGTGACTAAACACACTTTGTGAAAATATGCTAGTGGGGTGATTTTTGGCCAACCCAAAACACAGTCATCTTTGTTTAGTTGGTGCACAACATAAAAATACCATTGTGTGCTAGTCACATTATTGCTGTGGTCTTTGCATGACATGAGAACATGATCTGGTGCAAGAGCACAATTTGTGGAGGGCAGTTGAGAGTGGATTCACTGTGCAGCCAAGGTGGAGTTGATTGAATTATTAAACCAATTTACAGCCCTCAAGGCAACTAATGAGCTTATCTGCCATCCCACTACTCACAGAAGCATATTCTTTCAAGACTGTGCAAAACAAATCCACCTCTTGATGCAGCAACACTTTCAGCAGCAAGTCTTTCCTGTGGTGTGGAAGTTGAACTAAAGTGTCGGTAGTCTTGGCAGGCCTGCACAGAGAGGGGCGCACTGTGAAAACTGGCATGTTGACGCTTTCATGCCACTGTCACGCTGTTCACAAGGTGCCCGGGAGGAGTGTCACAACGCATTCTTCTCACTTAGTAGAGCATGTCCCTGTCACACTCCGGGTTGCCGTAGTCAGACGGCATTCCCCTCCTGCCATCTGTCCGTGGTATTGCAGTCGCATGCGATAGTTATTCAAGTCACCTAGGTTCAAGCTGTACGCTGAGGTGGCTTCATGCTTTACTGTGTTGTGCTGATGCCACAAAAAACAACAGCAATCTTGTTTTAAATATTGAATGTGTCCACATGTGTCCAAAATATCTTTGGTTTTAAGTACACATCCTAAACGTGGTTATGATGAAAGATACCAGCTGGAAGTCATAATATGAAACACAAACAAGCTCCAGCACTTTATGGTCTCCAACCACCAACCTCATAACAATCTGCACGAGAAGAGTCCACTTCTATCACAATCAAAAGGTTAATAATATCTTGTTAAAATTTAGCTAATAGACCCAAGCTACTTATCATAGTCTCCAGTTGAAGATCAAAGAGGAAATCCTTATATAGTAGTTTATTTGTCAAATGACTACCCCACACTCACGGAGTCTTCCCCGCCTGGCACTGGCTGGTGTGACAGTGTTATTAGTATAACATTTGTCATGTTGCGGTTTCCTAACCAATGTGTTTCAATCAACAGTCTCAGAAGCAGTCAAGCAGGCACCACATGGTGCGCTGCGCTCAGCACATGGTTTCGGTTACAACCAGAAGCAATATACACAGCTTCTTCAAGGCCAAATCCTTTGGACAAGCAGGGTGCAAGGTTTGAAAATCCTGCAGATTTTACACCAATTTTGCATGCAGTGAATTGAATACTGTTTCCATGTACAGTATTTGCAGATGCTTGGTTGTGTTTGGTTATGTGTCTGCTGATGTGACCACGGTTATGTGAGTCAGAGGAAGTGGGTAAAAGGTGAGATTTAGTGCTAAGAGCTTTAATTACCACTACATTATTTTCCAAGTACATTATGTCATGGGATTACATACTGCTGAAACTGAAATTAATTGTGCTCTTTAATTTCAGGCCACACAACTTGAAAAAGACTATTTTATTACATTTCAAATATACAGTATACAAATTAGTTCACATGAGGCTTAATTTAAGTTATCTTAGTTTATGTAGTTTATGTTTGCATGTGAAATCTCTGTTCAAATAAGCCTTTTGTTTTGTTGGTCTGTGACGACAGCTGCAGCAGAACACTATTTAACTATATTCACCAGAGATGAAAGTGAAGCATATATACTGAACCTAATTGCAATCAGCACTTAAAAGGCTGCAGCTTGGTGGAGATGGTGGAATATATGATGTGATGAGCGCATAAATCAGAGATAGAGAAAAAGCATTATGCACAGTTCAGATAAGATGGACATCATCTACTTCCATTTGGAGCCCAGGCGCACAAGGCAATTTGACTACAGTGTTTCTCTTCCGAGGTGCTCCATTAGCTATTGGCAGAATAGCTCAGGGCCAATAAAACACATTGACTTCAACCTTTGCATTCTATTTCCTTTCCTGTCTGAGCCCTTTCACGGTTCATGTTCTCCCATTACATTTCAGGGAACACATCTTATTTCTGCACTCAGCGAGAATACATGAGGAGTGTCTTCTGTGGGGTTTTTGGCAGTCTTTAAAGCAAACATGAACCACATGTGGGAGTATGGGTAAAGTATTTATGAGTGGCTTTTGGATGGTTAAAAAAGAATAATTTGACGTGTCACCTTGGAGATGGCAGTTGACAGCTGTTCTATGCACAAGCTGGGCTTAATTGGCGGGGAAATTAGCCTGACCTTGACTGCGGCGGCACGGCCGACGAGCGCCGCTGCCTGCCACTTGAAATGACATTGTTGTAATTTTCGACAGCAGCGAGCAAACACTGAGCATTAATTATATGGTGGAATGTGCCTTGGTGCAACAGACGCACACAGTGAATACTTATGTAAGCTGTCGCTCCAGTCTCCATAGTAACACGCAGCATTCAAACACATGCCTCCGCCGATCTGCCTCCCCTGAAGTGGGCTGTTTCCATGGAAACCAGGCAGCTGCCTTTGATGATGGCTCTCATGAAGTGACACCCGGTGATAACGCTGGCTCCACTGAGTCTCCGAGAGGGAGGATGGATGGATGGGCGGGCGGGTGGGGGCGATGGTGGCGTTGCAGATAGAAATTATAGAGAAAGACAAAAGAGGAAAGACAATTATTATTTATGGCAGAAACTCACCTAACCATAGCACAACTCACCTCTCTTTCCCAGCAGGAGTGGTTTACCTGGCACCAACGCAGGCAGCGACAGGAACACCATGTGCCAGATGAGGCGTAGTGGAAAAGGCTCCTGTGAGACGACATGCTTCACATGCCTCATGTTGATTCATGTGTCATAAAAAAGTGTCATCCAATGTTTGTGCTTTGGTTGCAAGGGTAAAAGAAATGTTTCAAGAGAGGTTCATGCGCCACCATCTGCTGCACTCTATTATCTACTTCATCAAACAGATAAGTGTCAGGTGTGTCAGAATATTTGCCCCCCTCTCCTTTGCATTCATGCCACATGCTCTACAATCGTCTGGCAGTGTCAATACAACCCATATTTTCCATAGCAACTCTCTGTGTCAGCTTTTTGACCTTCCTTTCATATCAGAGCAATTTATCATGTGTGGGAGCTCCTGTTGCATCAGGAACAAACTGTGGTTAGAAGTGACTGTTATTCATCACAGTTGTGCAACATCCTTGAATAACCAGATACCGTTCTTGGCCTTCCTAACTGAAATTGGCTCTAAAGTGACTTTGCCTCCTAGCTGTAAGCTGCACAGCGTAGGTTTAGTACGAGCAGACTGGGTGTCAGTGGGCCGATGAAACTCAAACCTGAATGTGTCTTTTGGCTAAAGCAGTCTGCATGCTGCTTACTGGGTGGAGAAAATAGCTTTGGCACTGGCACGCATATCAAAGTGATAGACAAGTAATTCCCCATGAGCCAGAAGGGAAGGTGTGTCTGCTTATTAAGGCCAATTTATACTTCTGCACTGAATTTACACTGTAGCCTATGCATAGCTTCATACCCCATGCCTTAAGCAAGTGTTATACTAACGCGTCCGCAAGTATGTGAGGGACTGCTAGGGTCCACGTAACAAAAAAAAGTCATCAGATGGTGTATGCGTAGGCCGTGTGTGGACGTCCACGTGCCTCCCAATTTTTGTGACTGCGGTGACTTGTCCAGGGCACCAACTGGTCAACTGCACGTGTGGAACGAGTCCGTCAAGCTGACTCCAGAAAAACAGAATACAAACAGAATGCAGACTGCAAGAACTCTGATTGGTTGGCTTGGTATAGTCACATTTCCTCTCTAAGCCTTTCTGGGTTGTCTGTGTTTTTGTAATTTCACTAGTAACTGATCAGCTCCAACTCCAATATGATCAGTTCAGTTTCAGTAAGAATTGTTTGTAGTAGCCTACACCAATGAAGAAGAAGAAACTCAACTCAGTGGAACGTTGAAACCCCACCGTTAACTAGTACTTTGATAGTGTAATTGCAGAGCGACGCAGACTCCAATGCAAGAATAAATGCTCACAGTGTCACACGGACTAGACCAAAAAGGTATAAACTGGCCTTCAGTGTGGATGTAACACAGTTACACCTAGCGTCCACGCTACGTTTTCGAACCCGTTAAATGGAGACTGAAAACCCTGCTGACCTCGTTTTAGTCTGGAGGGGCGAAATGGAGACTTTGAAAATGATGCTGCAGATACCCATGTATGTTTTCCGACTGGGTCTCATCAGTCACAACATATTCTTACCTGGTGACCCTTTTCCGGAAGAAAATAAATGACATCAGACTTGACTACCCACAGTTACATGGATAACGACTCGTTGTCGGTACAGGCAAAGAAATCTGGTCTTAATTTTTACCATCGCTGTTTCGTTTGTCATATTTTCTGCAACTAAGCAACTGCAGAGCAGACAATATGCATCCTGTTTACACCGGCTTATGCATGCCCAGTGTACGTGAATGGTCATGAAATATGCGTTTTCAGGCGTGTTAATATGGACAAAGATTATTTCTGAAAAGGAAAGCTTGTGTGTACAGAGATCATTTTAAAATGAAAAAGTATTAGTGTGGATGTAGCATTATGCCTCTTATTCCATCACTCTCCTTTATTCACATACATACATTAGATGCAAGTGCGTGTGTGTGCATATTTTTTGTTTAGAAGTTTTCAGACGCATGAAGTCCTCCTCCAGTGTTTCAGTTTGATCTTCCTGTAAGGTAACTTTGAAGTTAAAGGGTATTTTCGCTTTGACTGAATCAGAAAATCACCCACTGAACACTGTAATTTCCCCTTGTGAGGCGAGCCAGCTGTGTCACCTCATGTCTCACTCTGAGCCAGGGCATATTTAGCAGCTGCACACTGGCTTCAGACACAAATCGAATAGCCCCGATGATCTTATGTTTCTGAAACTGAGACACACCACTCTCACAAGCCAAATGATTTAACCACAGTCACAGAGACGTTACCAGTTTGTGGTGATGCGTCATGATAGAGATTGAATGTGCAGCCCCGAGAAAGAATGAAAGAAAAAGCTCGTAAGAACAAGAGCATCATTAACTCACTGAAACAAAGATGTGAGGGAATTTTAAGCTTGGCTGCATATCTTGACCACAGACTCGGGTGTTCAATCTGCCTTTCATTGATGATGTCTAGTAGGCTGCAATCAGCTTTGCCCTCTTCACTAATATGTCACTGATATTTAAGATGTCTGGCTTCTCAGCTCTCTGAGATGATTGTAAACTTGCAAAGTTTTAATTGTGAGGCTGAGACACTTTCTAATAATTAAAAAAGGGTTCCTGAGAGGCCGCTGTAGTCCCTTTATATCTGGATTAGCTGGTAATGGAGAAATGTCATTAGCCAGTCGACTCACTGGGAATTTCACAGAGTATGTGTGTGTGAAAGTGTGACTTCAGGTCTCAGCATTGTGAGGGAAGTGTTTTGATGCTCGGTATGACTCACATTTCCCTCAGTATATCGCACTCAGTGGGTGTACTTGCCTTCCCTCAGCAACAACTAGTCAGACATTGAGGGCGGTTTAAAGCACAGGTGGAAGTGAAAGTATTAACCAGGCAGAGGCAGAGGCAGTCGACATAGGGTGATGTTTGTTTGGGGCTTTGTGCCAAAGAGGAAGTTATTCTTCTCTCGAAGGCATGGTTGTGAAAATACAGTACACTTCCACAGATGGCCGTGGTGAGTCACGTCACAAGGCTTCTTCCTTTTCTGCTGGCTAATCCTCATCAATTAGCTCTATTGTCAGCTGGCTTTTCACACTAGTGAAATTGATGCCTGAATGCTCGATGGCAGAGAATCTGGGCCTCTTTTTTCCTTTGAATGGTGACTCACCCGTCGGGGAAGAAAAATCTTTTATTGTTGGAGCTTTTCTCTTCAGTGAGTTTAGATGATTTATTTACGAAGCCGCAGGCACTCGTAACTAAACCCTCCCACTGTGTACTGTCATGGATAAAGACGCAGTTGCATCATAGTGGTATTCACCAGTTAAGACCAAAGGCACACCCAAAGGGCTATAAAAATTACACTTGTGGGAGAAGACAGTGAACGGGCTCTTACCTGTCCTTGTCCTGCTTTTAGTGCTTGAATGAGGTCTTGTTATCTCTGCGATTGCTTTCATGGTATCATTGACGGGAACTGGATACAGCCACATCAGATTGTCTAAGGCAGATGTGCTATTGGAAACGTTATCCCCGCCTCACATATAAAGACACACACACACAAAAGGAATGAAAGGGCTCAATGAAAAAAGACTTAACAGCGGGACAGTATATCAATTCCTCTGCTCAACTTGACCTTTGAGCCTAATGTGTACTGATACTTTTCTGACAGGTGTGGTAGGAAGTATAAAGCAGCAATTACACACTATGTCAGGACTGAGTGACAAATCTGTTTTCATAAGATTTTTCACACATGACCCACATTTCCGTGCACTAGCAAGAAAAGTGTTGTTAAATGTCTGTTGATAATACAATTCTTTCCTTTTCACCCACCTCTACAACAGGTTTTTGATGCTGCAGCAATCACTATTTTTATAAAAACAATGGATCAAATTACTATGTGTAATATGAAAGGGTTTGTTTGTAGTGACATATCCACAGAGAATTATTCCATTACGCAGTTCCCCTCAGTTCTAGGGGTATTTTGGTTTTACAGCCTGCAATGTTACTGTTTTGGTTCACTCTTACAACTCTCACCAGTGTTGTTTTCGGCCACAGAAGCCAGCTGTTTTTAGAGAAAACGCTCTGATAAATCCACTTTACACTACTTGCCCAGAACCAAACTGCAGACAACAGACAAAGTTCCTGACTAGCTGGTAGAAACGAAGTGGAGCATTTTGCCCTTAATGAGCTACGTATTTCACTCAGGAGTCGGTGGAGACTAAAACATAGCACATAGAAAACCTGGACTTTCACATGCTCAGAAACATGACTCCGAATGAATGCTAATTTTGCTGCAAATCAGCTGGATGTGTAAATGTGCAAATGTTTGCGTTTTTTAACAATATTATGGGGTTATAAGATGTCAGTGTTGTGATAACAACTCCAACAGCCAAAAAATTATTAATGCAGCTTTAAGTTTAAACTTATGGAGTTTTTCCCCCCTGAGTGACGCAGGGACAACAAAATGAAAAAGCCAAATTCTAAATTTAAATATACTGAAAAACGTATTATAAGGTGGTAGAAAAGAGAATATAAACAGTCTGAAATAGCTGATTATTAATGGGCAGCAATCCAATAAATGAGAGGAATCTGCAATGACATTTGGGAGGGAGAGGAAAAGACTATAGCACCTCTTTCCTCTTTGTTCACAAGCAGAGCATACAGTATTAGCAAGTCTTCATGCAGGAGGAGGTGTGTAATCCAGTGTGACTTATAGTCTGTCTCTGTGAGCGCTGTAATGGAATCTGTGAATGGTACAAACGCATGTGTTGTTGTGGTGTGAACAACAGTTACATCATGATGTAGGTGTGTGACAGAGAAGGGCTTTGCTGTACAAAACATTAAGGAACCTGTATCAGTTCACTGCTGAAAGTAGGATAGCTTCAGTTACTTACTGCATACATGACATTAGTCTGCAATTTTTCCCTCAGGAAAGTACACACATTTGCTTCCTGTTTGCTACACTCTGTACAGAAGCCTTGAAAATAATTAGAAGGGCAGGGGCACGATGTTGAATTTCTGAGGGCTGTTTCTGTTGATTCAGGGGAAAATCCATTTTACAGCATGTGCAGCCAGCCAAGTGTCCAATTAGTGCTGTAAAAAAGAAAAAAAAAATCCTCATCGAGGCAGAATTGGAATTACATTCTGTGAATTCTGGAGCCGTCCTTGCCAAGGTCTGACACGAGGGAATCAATGACTTCACTGAAATATCAAGCTGTGTCATAAATTATAGTGTTTCATTGCCTACAACCTTGATCCGCCGGAGTGAGGCAATTTCGCCGTCTTTGCTGTTGAAGATGAGCCGCAGCACTCCAGCTGCACTCCTGTGGATATTCAAATAATTGCCCTCCGCTCTGTGTGAGAGAGAATGAATTTGAATAATGTATTGCAATGGGAGTGAGGCCACAAGGCCTCCGAGGTCGTAAATTCTACTGCTACATCAGCTCAGCCCACGGGAACGGGGAGGCACACAGGGTTGTTTATAAAATGCCCTTGGAAAAATGAGTCTAATCCCCAGCCAAACCGTAAGCCATGGGGAGAGCATTAGATAACCCACAAGCTGCAGAGTAATAAGAGTAATGAGGGAGATGGAGAAGCAGAGCCAGGACAGAGAGAATGCATCCATTTATTGGCTGTATGGTCTGATTGCCCAGACCATTTGAGACAAACTGGAGCCTGACACAGTGCTGGAGTCCATTTCGTCTGATCAGAAGCAATAAACGCTTTCCAGAGCCAGTGAGTGCCCCAGGCTGACCGCAGCCATACATCATGCACATTGTATAAGTGCCTATATTATGTCTGTTCATCTAGTATCAACATTAGTGATCCATTGTGACTGCAAACGTGCACTAAATGGCTTGCAAACATAACAAATTATAAAAAATTAGGAAATCAAATTACATGACAGTATCGAAAGTCAAAACATGCTTTCCCTTAGTACTTTAATCATCTTGTATTGAAGGAAAAAAATAATTGCTGCCTGTTACCCCACCTCTGTTCTCACACCACTGACAACTCAATCAGCTTGCTAGGTGAGCGTTAGCTGCAATGCAAATTATGCTGCCATTATAGCTTACACCTCTAACAGTGTTAGAACACGATCAGATGCTAAGGGTGGATGACGCACAAGAGTTTGGCTGCAGCCAACTTTCTGTACAAATACGACATTTTTCTAGATGTGCAAGATGAATGCACTTTCAGCCAGCATATTATTTCTCACATTGCTTGTGGTGTAAACCACAGTACTACTCCATCACTTGGAAGTACAGAAAGCAAACAAATGTTCTTTTTTCACACACAGACACACACACACACACACACACACACACACACACACACACACACACACACACACACACACACACAGCATGACAGATCAGCCCACCAGACCAGCGTGTACAAAGCGAGCCCAGATTCCCCAGCTCCCCTTGATGTCTCATTAGCAGCAAAAGCAGGCTTCCTTCTGTCTAGCAAAAAATGAGAGAGGTGGGAGATGTGTGTGTGTGTGTGTGTGTGTTTGTTTGGGGGGTGTTTTCCTAAAGGGTACTTTTGCAGAGTACAGGTGAGCCACTGGGCTGGCTGGCTGACCGCAGTGTTACTGCCTCCAAAAGTGTTCCTGTAAATGAGGGCTGCCTGCCTGCCGGCCGCTGCATCCCCCAAGCCTCCTTCTGGCAGCCCACCCCATAAAGCCTGGGTGACGGAGCAGGTAATAAAGGGCCTCAACGCAATGAGTCAGCACTTTAGCCTCCATTTAATTTCATCTGAATGCAGCTCTGAACCCCCCACACACTCCTGCCCCACCCCCACCCTACCCTTCTGTCTCCCCATACCTCCACTCCTCTCCCCTTTCTCTCTCTGCAGTGGACTTAACCCATTCCTGCCTCCTGCCTCAGACTTAAAGGACTGCACAGCAGTGCTATCAAAGCTGCAGAGCAAACACTGTCTCATGGTCGTGTGTGTCCCTGACACCCCCTGAGGGAAATGCCAGTAAATCAGGACCGTGAGCTTAGAATATTTCCTTCCTTTATTGTTTTTGGTATGGTAAACTTCGCTGTGCTGACAGTGAGTGTTGGAGAAGCAGAGGCGGGGCTCGAAGGGGAATGTAGGCCACACATTCCTTTCCTAGGAGCTGTCTGAGCACAAGCAAACACTGCTGCACAATCAGACCAGGATTTCCGCCATTCCACAGCGTGGGCCAGACTCTTTGAGTTTTCCTCTCACTTCGCACGAACCCCCAGCTCAGATCCCTGCTGATGCTTTCAGCTCCCAGTCCTGCATGACGTGCGACTTTCCATCCCTAAACCGGTCCATCTCCTTCCATTAAAATGATTGCCTAGCTGTTGCCCTTTGTTTTGCATCTGAAGGATAAATCGTTCCAGATCGGATGCTAGTGAAAATGTGTGTCACACCTAAATATGCATACTTAGTCAAAGCTGCAGTGTTTGTTTTTGATGTATCCTGCTTCCACAGTTTGCAGATACTTTTACAATGTGGGTTTGTTCTACTTCCAGTTTTAACTATATATAACACTTTGGTCCACCGATGCCTAATTATGGCTTCTCCCCGTGCTGTTCCCTCCTCTGCTCCACTGGGCTTTCTCATTTTTACTTATTGTTTGTGCTGTTTCCTGGGAAGGAGGGATGACATTGTCCAGACCTCCTGTCTCCCATCTCTCATCCCACTTCTCCCCCTTCCCCTTCTCTCTCTTTCTCTCTCTTCTTCCTTCTCCCTTTTTTCAGCTCCCTGCCTTTTTATCTCATGCAGCTGCAGTACAATAACTGTGTTTGAGTGCAATAGTCCAGACAGGACTTTGGTTTAAATAAGCACCCCTGGGGCCCGTAATAACTTAGCAACCCCCTGTCCCAGTCTCCCAGTCAGTCCCTCAGCACTGGGTCCAGCTCCACAGCACATTCCTCCTCATGGACCCTGCCAGCTGCTCAGCCAGCCAGCCAGCCAGGCAGCCAAACCAACCTAGGAAAAATACAGAGCATGGAACTGTGATTCACAGCCCTGATATAGAATATCACCTCCTCCCTTCTCCCTAGTCCAACAGCTGGTTTCCTGGAAGCAGACTTGTGTGGTGGGAGTTTGGGCTGGGCAGTGAAGGTGGTTGAATTGAGAAGGCCCAAATCTGCTCTTTCAAAGCCCACTTTTGTCACATTTGCAGCTCCAATGTTGCAACGTCTTCACGAGCAGCCTGTTTTTATGTGAAGGGTAAAACATGCATTGTAGGGGTAAAAAAAGCATTTGAAGTGATGCAGATTTTCTCATAATGTCATCAGCTAAGATCATGGTTTTGCCATGCTGAAGGTCCCTACGTGAAAAGGTGGGAGAGTTTCTTTCTCCAGCTGCCAGAGATAGATGACTTGTACCTCAAAGAGATGCACTGTTAAGGTTGCTTTTATTGTTGATGATCTGGTAATTATAAGCTATTAACTGAACAAAACCATCAACCAAATGTCTAAACTGTGATTGTTAGCATCTGACCATGACAACATGTCTCTTTATTACAATATACCTCAAGTTATCCAAACCATCCAAACCATGACAATAAAAGAATCATTAGCTTTTCTTTTGATGCATGTTTAAATAGTATTCCTCTGCATTTTTTTTTACATTTGCAGGTAGAGAACCCTTAACCTACTTTGGAGAGCATGTCAAGTCATATGTCTGTGCAGCCTTTCCTGTCTACACAATGACCTTCGAGTAGAGGAGAAGAATAGGAGCAGCGTTCACTTCCCTCTTGTGCATGAACAGCCTAATTTAGGAAAGCGTGTCAGTGTGAACCTTTGTCACATTGCCTGGCTCAGAATACCCATTGTTCCCTTGATAGAGTCATTCCACTTAGAAAAGGCTTTTAAGAGAGAGGAAAATATCCGGTATCCTGTGCCCACACAGACACATCTGCATTTGTATGCATGCGCCCCAGCGAATACTGGCGGGACCACTCGCTTACACCCGCACACACGTGCATGATATAGGGAGATTAAGAATGGAAGTAGGCTAGCATGAGATCATGCATGCTCTGGCTCATTAGGTACATTTAATATAGTCTGCCTGGAAAGCCATCTGTTCCAGGCGGATGGTGCCAGATATGATGTGATGCTGGCAGCCATGGTTGTTCCTGTTTACCATTTTGAAAGATAGTTGTTATGTGGTAAGGCTAGACTATAATCTTAAAAATCCTCTCATAAAATGGTTCAAGAAGGAGCCCAAGGGTCCTATCCACCCCAAAGAACATTTTGCCACAAAAAGGTTTAATTTGAGATCTGTGCAGAAAAATAACCTATAGAGAATTAACTAAGAGTAGGATGAGAAGATCAATAAAAAAATGGGAAAAAACTTAGCCTGAGTCTGTCCAAGATAGCAAAATCCGCCTACCAGCACCTCTATAACTCACTCATGAATGCATTTTAGCCTGTTTGTTGCCTAGCAACTTGTCACAGCCAAGAAACACTGAATGACCAGGTCGTTCTTTATGCCAGGTTAGACAGGATGCTGGCTGCAGCTACATGTTTTTTTGTACAGACAAAAATTGTACTAACCTTCTTTCGCCTTCTCTCATATATCTTATTTCAAGTAGCTTGGTTAACACTGATGCTAGCGAGCATTAGCCATACAGGTAAAGGTGGATGCTATGTGGGTTATTTCTAATTTTACTTATGTTACTGTAACGTTACAAAAAGCATATTTAAACCACTTAAGAACATCTAACTATAAATATTGTGTAAGCAAAGACCTGTCTATGCATGCTACAGTTGAGTCTATTACATCATCTATGTGTGGCTTGTAAGATATCCTATATTTTCAGAAAAATACTATATGAGATTCAGATGCCAAATGACTTTGGTCAGCATATTACGAGGTATCTGCAAGTCTGTGTCATCTGCAAGGCTGTATTTTTGTGGCTGTATATGTGTGTATGTGTCATGGCAGCAAGATACGTGTGCATGCATGTGAATCTGCAGAGACACAAAGCCCCCATGCCTCTTTGCAGTTGCCAGCATCCCCCCACCCCCCTTCTAGTCTCTGGCTGGGAAGGTCTTGGGGATTAACTTTCCACTTCTCTGATCCACTTTTCCACAGAGCCAATAGCTATGCAGGTCTGGAGATGTGTTATGTGGCTTGGTGAGACAAAAATCAAGGCCAATTCCAAAATAATTTATGACCCCTCTCAAGGTTATTTCTGTTCTTTACCTTCGCTGCCTGTTCATTTCGATGACCTCATCTCCATTATGAATCTTGCCGTAAACAAGGACATCATTTACATTCAGAGGACATATATTATTAAACAGAAAATGTGACTTGACTCACAGTTGTCCAATATATTGTTAAGTTTCTCTTAGCCAGTATTAAAATTCATCTCCTATTTATTACATAAGCTTGTTTTGCATATTTCCATTAGGTTTTTGTATTCATGCTCCATTCCAAATCACAGTAATTGCTTCCTCCTCTTGCCTTTTTGAGTCTGAAGAGATTACGCTGTGCAGCTGCAAATGATTGTTTTACAATTTGATGGGGAATCCAAAATTAGGATGTGTGAATACATAGTGACAAAAGTGAAGTTTCATACTATAATTGTCCCTCCAGCTACCGCAGTTCCTAATGCACTGCGGTTTATTAGCGCAATATATCTCTGATTTCAGGGAGCACTGTAACATTTCAGCAGAGCGTCATTCAAACCGCAGGGTAGAGATATAAAATGGGTGAGTCCTTTAGGAGACGGGAACGAAAGCCTCCATCAAGGCAGCCAGGGAGCTGAGGTATTCCTTTGAAGTGGGTGGCTCAGATATTAAATAATTGAGTTGCAGGAGATTAAAGTTTCAGAAGCTAATTTGGCCCCCTTCACGGCCTGTCACTCTGGGGCTCGAAGTGTCTGCAGCCTGCAGACGACTGGTGAATAAGAGTGACTCACTTCCTGTGTGTGGCTCGGCTGGAGAAACCCTATATCTGTGGCAGACTGAAACAGGAAGTTCATCCAGGGCACACTGTGCCTCTGACTCAGAGCGAGGGTGACGCCATTTTTGCTGTCCGAGTTTTCAGGAATCCAATCCTCCATGTGCTCTAACAACAAAGAGGCACAGAGAGGTTTCACTTCCCCTCCTTTTTTTTCCCCACCTAAACACTCACCATAGTTGCTGACAGTTGAACTGTTATGTGGAAAGATGTTCGTTTGCTGATGCAAGAGGAATACATTGCTTGTATAAGTCTCAGTGTTATTTATATGGGAGGGTTTCAGTTTCAGTCACTGCGTGCTGACGGGGAGGCTGAACAGCCTGGAGGTGAAAGCTCCGTTATTTTTGTCTGGAATGTGCCTCTCAGCTGACATTGAAACCTAATTTTCAAGCACCTTGAAGATGACACTGCCCAAGTCGTAAAGTAATTGATATGTATGAGAGCGTATAAACACAAGCACATTGTCTTTGAGGACAAACAACAGACTCTGTTGAAGGAGGTGTAAGGACACGGTGGTGAATTACCTATCCTGCTTTCTTTTCTGTCTCTGTGTGACTTATGCTGGTGCAGCGGCACCACAGTGGGCTAGAAGTCTTCCGCAATGACTCAAACCCCTGCGGCGATAATGAAAAAGAACAACTCCATCTTCCTGCGGCTATGTATTGGCTGGATAATGCCTGGGTGTAGGGGGCTGCAGATTTGGTTTCCCAAGTCTTTAACTTTGCAAAGATGTCAAGCTGAATCAGACTTACTGTAGAACTGGCCCAACTGAGGTCTGAACTGTCTCCACAGCTTTGAAATATCTGGTTCTGCTGCTCTCTACATCACCATGAGCTCACGCTCTGAGCCCTTTTGTTTACAATTCCTCTTTTGAAAATGTGTTATTTAACACATTCAAATATGTGATATCTACTCACCTGGCATATTTAAATCTCCAATGACATCATGTCAGTTCAGCAGCCAGTGTGAACACAGCATCCTAACCCTGGAGTATTTATATTGCTTAGTGTAAATCTCCTGTCACCTGAGCCAATAATATGTTTTGACTGTCAAGGGTCAGTGTTAGCTCAGGGCGGTGTTGCTATGTTGCGGGGAAAAACAGGCCTCCCGTTGTCATGTGGGCCAGAGGGCTGCTGGGATGGAAAGCCAAAGCCCTGCGGTGAGATCAGTTTATGGAGGAGGACTATGTTTAAGAATGAGCCCCTGTGGGCTGTTTATGCCGTGCTGAACCAGCATTACTCTCATCTAGCTGGAGGATAAACAAATAAAGCTCATAAAACCGAAACTGTCTTGCTGTTATTACTAGTTGCTGTCAGTTGCATCATGTACAAAACACACATCATTTTGTATTGTGTGTTTGCAATCTGACGGAACAAAATATGCTGCAATATGGAGGCATTTGCATGTGTGTGAAGAGCTGTTCATCTCCTATTCAGCTTTGAAGACTTATTTTCCTGGTGAGATAGTTTCACTTGTTTGCAGTTTGGTTTGCTTCAGACATTTTCTAGAAATGAGTCACTTTTTTGCAGTGACGTTGGATGACCTTGGATCCCAAATATCAGTGCCACAAAAAATGCATGTACACATGAGTAAAGTTGGTTTCCATTTTAAATGATTTTATAAAAACAAATAAGGATCAAATCACACACACACACACATACACTCACACGCAAATGGAACAAAGTGGCAAATTGTGTCAGACATGTTTTATTCTCTTTCAGCCACCAATTAAACAACAGAGCTCGCCAATATCAGTTACCAAGGGAACGTCAGCATCATCTCCAGATAAATACACAGTATTATGACTAAAACAACAACCACAACAACCAACACTGGGGCAGTCTTCAGCGGGGAGCCACGGCCCCTCACCTGCATCCCCCTTCTGTTCATATTAGTCCAACCTGAAAACTTGCCTCACAAAAAAACAGCCAAAGGGCTTCTGTGTTCTCAGCAGGGCACTTAAAACTACCTCTGTCACTTTACCTCTCGCTTTTTACTCCACTGAGATAATGTCTTCACTGCCTCGAGGGGTGATCTTGAGGATGAACTCTACAGATGAAAGAGAGCAGTGTGACGACAGGTGAAAAAAGAGAAAAGCAAACTCGACCTGGCAGGGAGTTTTTAGTGGTGGCAGCTAAACAAAAGGCCCACAGCAACGTAGGTCCCTCCCTCCTTTAGTACATGGTGGCAGGGCATGCTGGAGCTCTGGCTGCGTCTGTGCTCCTGTGCAGACTAGCTCCACTTTAGCTACAGGCTAGGAGGGAGTAACGGTGGGCAGGGTGTGTCTGCTTACCATGGAAGCAGGTGGGCAGATTGCACTCAAAGGTGGAAGGGAGGGAGGGAGAGAGGTAGAGCAGGTGGTGTACAACTACCTGCTTGTGCTTGCCACAGTGCGCCAGGTTTCTGTGACGTTGCCGCTTACGAAACCACGCAGACATGTCAGCCACCTTTTCAACAGGAGAGACAAAGGCAGGCCACGTGAATGTAGAGAGTTGACGTTGTCCAAATATGTCCTTTCAGAGCTATTCTTCTAGATAACCATCTGCTTGTCTGTGTTACAGGCTAGTGCTTTTCTCTTATGGGTCTTTCTCAGAAAAAATCACTGAATTTCTGCAGTTTATGTGAAATATTGGGTAATTTAAAAAATTGTTAAAGCCATCTAAGAGGTTTAAAGGAGAAACGTCTCTATGGTGGCACTTCTAAAAACCCATGGAAAATAATGGACCTGATGAATTTAAAAAGGAGCCCCAATTAGACACGTCACAAGGGTTGAGATCCTCTGTTTGTATTACTGTATATTTGTGGAGATATTTGG
>JAPMOB010104157.1:0-24523 GCA_029875015.1 Lepomis gibbosus
ACTTAACATAGAGCTTTACTTGCTGCACATTAACTCTGTATTTTGAGATGTATTCAGTTGATGAAATGAAGTCGCTTTGGGGATTTTAATCATGGGTGTTCAGGGGATCATTTTGACTGCACTTCTTTCTTTTATTTTGGTCCTTGTATTTTTCCAGTCAATAAAGAATGAATGTTTTGCTATCCACCACACTTGTTGGTGAGATGTTATCTCTTTCCTGTCTCAAAAGGTTGGATTAGAAACAACGAACAGCCTAGTTTTGTTCTGTAGAGACGAGCAGCTTTTATGTATAAAGAACCTGTGCATGAGGACTTTATTTGAGATGTTTAATGCTGAGTAGCAACTTTCAAATTAAAACAAACACTTAAGTTAAAGGACAGAAAACAGTCATTGCTCTCGTCAAAGCCACCAGACTCAATTGATAAAAACAGTGATTTTATCTCTTAGAACAAAAGAGTTTGCCGGTCATGGTTGGTTAGGTTGTGTGTTTGTTTTAAAGAGTTAAAAACACTAAAGACACAATGGAACAAACTAGCCAATCGAGCCAGCGGGAGACCAAAGAGGTAAAATTACTATTTTTGTCAAGGGAATCTGGTGGCTTCTGATAAGAGCAATGTTTCTACTTTTTCTGGTTAAACAAAAATGATCCGTTTAAGTATTCAAGACAAGAATCTGAGATATTGTGAAATTAAAACATTTGTCTACATACCTTCATATGGGGAAAAAAAATTCTGGATAGTTATTTCAATAAAAATAGCTTATATTTCATATCAAATTATAGAAATGTAAATGTTTAGGTCACAGAGGACATTATTAGTAATCTTAATGGAAAGTAGATCAAATGTGTAATTCATCATGGAAAAACTATACAGACAAGGTTACCTAAACGGGTCATCTGACATGGAATCTCTGGGATAAATATAGAAAAAAGAAAATTTGTATTTTAAGAAAAACAAAAGTAATGTGTCTGAATGTGGACTTTAATCCTGTTCTTTTTGGGGGGTTTTAAGGATACAGAAGATTTTGTACACTGTTCTATTCATGCAACGTTTCATCTGCAGGAAAGGATGAGTTTTCCTCTTGTGAATCTGTGAATGTACGAATACGTAGAAAATATTCTTCTTTAAAGCCAAATAAATTCCCACAGAGACGTTTCCGCCTGAGCGATGACAGCCCTCTCTCTACTTCTTTGGTCCAATGGGATTGAGGTCAGCCGGTTTCCTCACTTCCTCGAGCTGGACACGCTGAGGCGTTCAGGCGCTGTCGGAAATGTAAAGATTCAAAACCTAAATCTGACAGGTAATATTGTGCACATTTGGAGCTGTAATATGAACCTAACGTAGTAACTATTTTATTGTGTTTTACCAGACGACAAACTCCTTACAGAAAGACTGTAGCAAGCAGGAGTCTTAATTGTCCCAGCACAACTAGACCCAGTTCAGACGTTTTTAACCAGCCATTCAAAAACTAACTTTTCTGATTATTTAATTTAAACAAAAAGAATAATTGGTGTATTAATTAATTTCACATTTTAAATTATATATTGTGCAACTTTTATCCATCTATATTATGGTCAGGTATTTAATTCAGGCGGGGGAAAAAAATCCCTTTTCAATATATGTCTGTAAAGGATCTTAGTCATCCAGGTCACAGTTATCTAAAGGCCACTGGATGAGGTTAAAGATGTCCTTTTCAATATAGTTTTTAAACCCCAAATATCAGAACCAGCCCCAAAAACACATATTGTGTAAAATGTGTGCACAATCATTAACACTTTACCTTATATAATCAGGTGTGAATCCTGGACCTGGATCTTATTCATGTAAGTGTCCAAATAAATTTTAAAATGACCGATTTCTGCACAAATCTATATTGGTAATTAGAAGCACTGAATTAATCTCTGATCAATAGCAGCTTCAGTATCATTTTGGAAGAGAATGGCTTAAATTTAAAACCCACCTCCTGAACAGACAGAAAAATCAAAATGCAGTTGTCAGTAACTTTTTTACAACCTTATCAAAAGACGTATTATCAATTAATATATTTGTTTATTCCAGCAACTTTAATTTACTTTATTAACAATGTTTAAATCAAACTGTTACGATACGTTTAACTATGTCGTAATATTTCTTCGATTTTGCTTTTCTTTTCTTTATCTTTGGATTTCATCAGATGTAACTAGACAGAACATCTAAAAAGATTTCATCACAAGCAAAGTAATCAATACATCTAATGCAATCTGTTTCCAAAACTCCCTCAAAAAAACAATAAATAGGTTGTTTTATCTCTCATTTTTAATCAGCTGATTACTGAAATGCAGAAATGAAAGGTCTCAGTAGGGCAGATTTCTCTCTAATTAATCAATTTAAGTATAGACTGCATGTGTTTCACCTGTCGCAGCAACAATAACTCACTTTACATTATATTCAGCAGTACAGAATAAATAAATCAATCCTAATTGACTAAATGAGAAAAAAAACAGTTAACTAAGTACTGAAGCATGTGAGTATTTCCATTTTCTGCTGCTTTCAAACTTCTCAGAGGGAAATGTACTTTTTACTTCACTACATCATTTTGACACTTTGAATGTATTATAATATTATATGTTTAAATTAACATAATATATAAATATGTCACTTTGAACATTAAATAAACATGATAAGTTTATATGATATAATGTAGTACATTAGGCTACATTAGGCTAATTTAATATACAAAGTGATTCCACATTGACAATGTACAACATTAAAATGCTCTTATCTGTAAACGTTGTGATAAAAACAGAATAATATAATATTATCTATAATAAATCAATCAATGTTGTAGTTTTAAAGGATTTTGAATGCATTCCACCCAACACTGTCTCTGATCTATACTCATTATTATTACTAGTATTTATTATTATTTACCATTACACTTCTGTCATATAGCCTACTGTAAAATATTAGTACATTTTCCATGCGCATATTTATATTTATTCTTATATTGTATACATCCTTAGAATCAGAATCAGAAAAAGCTTTAATGCCAACTACTATTTTACACGTGACAAGGAATTTCCTATGGTGCTAAAATGCTGCATGTAGACACAAACATACATTACTTTGGATTTGTTTTGTGCACTGCAAACTAATCACAGGAGGAGAGGATTTGTATTTTTAGGAATTTAAAATTGACAAAATATTTATAATCAATTCAATTTTAGTGCTAAATCTCATTGTGCTTTATTCTATATAATATTTACCAACTTTCTTAGTATTTCTATTTCTTTATTCTTTGATTTGCAATGTGAGCAACTGTGACACAAGAATTTACCCTCAGGGATCAATAAAGTGATTCTGATTTCTGAAGAATTTGAAGGACTCATAAGGAGTATAGAAAGTACTTTTATTCAAGACAGTGAGTACTTTAACTTAAATACATTTTGCTAATACTAATGCACATTTGCATAAGTAAGCACTTTTTGGGCACTAGCGGCCTAAAGGTTAGAGAAGCGAGCTTGTGACCGGGAGGTGGCGGGTATGATCCCCAGACCGGATGGATATATCTTGGTGCAGAAAGTGCATTTACCACCACTGAGGTGCCTTTGAGCAAGGCCCTCAACCCCAACTGCTCCTGTAATACTGTCCAGTGGCCAGCAGATCAGACTGAGGTTGGGCAGGTTCCAGGTGTAAATATGATTAATTTCTTCCTGCAAAAGAGAGGATTCCTCTCAGTGACGCTTCCCTGAATAAATAAATGTTAAAAACAATAATAAGTAATGGATCTGAGTATATAATGAGTGTAATTTCACTAGTATATAGTGAAAATAACAGTTTGTTGTTCGACCGCTCTTGATAGAATTCTGATGTCGGAGCCTGGGAGGGGTCCGTGAAGGCAGCTTAATCCAGCCCAGCCGCTGAGTAGCCATTTTGGTCCCACCTAAAACAGACAGACCAGCTTCACTTTGGGCCGTCGGAGATGGAAGAAACCGAGTCGACGGCGAGTATTTCAGCCTCTCAGACCGTTTGAATCCTACCAAGAAATATCGACGCCATGGCTTGTTTTTAAACACAGCTATTTTTGTGGGTTTAAAAAAAAAGCCTGGTGTGATTTCTTTTTTTTTGTTTTTGGAAAGTGGCGACCGACACAACGCCTGAACGTTAGTTGAGTTAGCTTCACTGACTGAAACACAAACGGATAGCGGTGTGGTTCGCCTGTCGAGTTGTTGAACACAGGCCATGAACGGTGCCATGAAAATACTGGGGGAAATTGATTTATTATTATGCGCTTGAGTTTAGAGGATTTTTTTTCACGGTCCCTAACAGTTCAGGTGCTCGGCTCCAACACGTCCGGTTGAAAAATCGTCACGATCCATGCTGAGACTGTTCCCCCGGAGAGAGAGCTGCAGAGCAATAATCTCGTCTTTTCAGCTGTCGGACTGAACAAAGGTGTCGGTGGATTTTTGGGACATCAGACGGCGGCTGGTGGTGGAAGAAGGACGATTAAAAGATGTCAACAAAACCTCTTTTGCCTACGGTCAACGAGAAGGTGACGGAAAGTGTAAGTAGACTATAAAGGGCTGTTTGCTGGGTTATTTAGCTAGCTGCACTTTGGTTCATTGCTCCTAAAATGCTTCTAGAAGGAGGTGGATGTCTTACTGATATTGAGGCTGATTTTAATGGCGTTTTATTGTATTATTGGACTGGGTGATAGCCAATTGTTTCACACTTTTCTTGTAATTCGTAAACAAGCATATCCTCTACGTCAAGCACGCCCTTTAATTTTATTCCATGTCTATTTTTGGATTATGTACATGTAAATTATATTTTTGTCGGCGAGTGATTAGCTTTTATTTGATTGTTTTGTTGGTAATTAAGATGTAGTCGGGATATTTAGGCCCAACCACGAACTAAACTACAGTACTTTGCTTGCTGGTTCTGGCAGGCAACAGTAGTTTCTGTTCCGGCTCGCCATTGGCTTTCCCAGCTGTCACTTAAAGGTTTCAACCGTTCAGCTTCCAAATATGGGTTCCGTTAGTCCCGCCTCTTCGTGACGAATAAATATCCTGTCTGAAAGAACGTTGTCAAGGTTGTGACAATGTAATAATTAAAGCTTCCGTTTAGGATTTTCAAAATAAAATTATTGACATGCAAATATATTTAACAAAATGATGACTTTCTGGCCTAAGGAAAAAAACAAGCAAACTCATATTTAAGTAATTAAATATATAAATAAACAGCAAAAGAATATCACGGCTTCAACCAAAGATTATAATATTTGTTATATTCTAATTTCATCGGGGTTGCAACTATTGTTCTCATTACAGAGTAATCTATTTTTTTATGTGAATAAACACTACTAAATGCCTGTTAGTTTTCCAAAACCTAAGATGACATCTCTTAAATTGCTATTTAATTCTGACAAATAATCTAAAACCTACATAAAAGATATTTAAATAAAGATTGAAAATAATAAAGCAACAAATCCTCACAGTTGAGAGGAAACAACCAGTAAATGTTTTGCACCATAGCAAAAAATGACGATTATGACAATTAACTGATTGATTAATTGGGCATCGATTAATTCTTTCGATGCTAAAGAACATTAACTCCTTTTACAGGAAATGGAGTAATGCGTACCAATGTACATACCATTTTCTTACTATATGGATCTACCTGTAAGCTGAAAATTTACATTACCTAAAAGTTCTAAAGTTGAATTATATTGTCTCTTAGTGTATACTTTATTTTTGGGAGCATTTTGCATTTCTGTTTGGGATGCACCACCGTTGGATTCAGTGTTTTTTATAAATTCATACTCCACTTAACTCCCATTTTGTGGCATCTTTACATACAGTCCTTGGTTTTTCCCCTACATAACACGTGATATCAGGATCTCATGACTCATCACGTTAGCAGCAGAGAGTCAGCTGGAGATAACTTATCCTGCACAAATAAGAGCACTGAGGGTGATAAGAAGTGGTGAAATGTTATTGATTCCTGTTGGGAAATTAGGCCACTTGAGTAGCTGCAAATGCACTGATTGAAACCAGTAGAAGCAATAATAAAAAGGAAAGAAATAACTATGTTCATTATTTGATCAAAAAAATATTGGTAATATTTTGACAAACAGTTATTAATTTGTCAATTTTCACAGAAATATACAAACATTTAATGGTTCAGGGTCTCAAATGTGGGAATTTGCTTCTTTTCTTCTTCTATTCTTAAATATTTTTTATTTAAATTATATTTAATTCAGTATGTTTAGGTTTTGGACTTTTGGTCAAACTGAACAAGACATGAATCTTGTGCAGAAGTGATGCTTGTTTTTATGTTTTATATAGATTAATCGGCATAATAATTAACAGCAATTGTCTACATTTACTCATTTCGCAGATGCATTTATCTTAAGCGACTTACATTTGAGGAACAACATACAAGTGTCCAGTAAGAGATCCACAAGAGACAATAAATACTAGTGAGAGCTGTTCACACGAACGGAATCAGTGGGGTTTATACCTAGGAAAATAGCTGTCGCTCTAAATAGAATATAAAGAAGTTAAAGGTGTACGTTAACATACTTTGCGGACAGTTTTAGCATCACACTGCATGGGAGCGTCATTCAGATTGAGATACTAGACTGGATCACCCAAACAGTGAAAGCAGCTGACTAAATGCTTTTATTATGAAAGGATAAGGTCCTGTTTCCGGTGTGTCCCCCTGATTTAACTGAGATCAGTGCCTGCCCCCTCCGGCTCCTGTGTCTCTGGTCTCTCTGTGGTTATCTGGTCTCTGGGTTGGGAAAGTCTGGTGTTGTGGGACTCTCTATGGGCATCACCAGCGTTCTGTGTTTTCCTGTTGAAACATGACGGGCTCCCAGGGAGCCAGGAGACACCGCAGCCTCGTGAGTAACCACTGAAAAAAGGATCAAATTAAACAGGGAGCTTTTTTTTAATCTTACTGGAAGTTGTTATCTGGTCAAATGGAAATGGTGGTTTTAAAAAAAAAAGTTCTTCTGTGTCCTTTTTTTATTTTATTTGCGGATGATATTGTAAAAAGGGGGAAAATACTTGAATGTTCCCACAGGTTTTGTGGTGCGTCTGTGGTATTCAACAGTGACCTTATCCTAGTTGATGGTATTTTTATCTCTTCTGCTATCACTGTAGAAGCCCTAAAATATTCCTCAAAGTGTGTGTGCTGCTTAGAAGCAAAAGTAAACAAAGTGAAAGTGACCTTATAGTGGTATATGGTTTTTTTTATATCTTCTGTGGTATCTCTAAAATAATTCATATAGAGGTTTTTACTGTCTGGTGTTATGTTGTATTGTGCCCTTCCCTAATGGCGACTCTATCTTTTGTGGGCTATCTCTAATATTATAATCTTAAATAATCTTAATTTTAGAAGTAATATCTGCACAATATCTTAAAGAATTATGTTACAACTACAAATCTTTTTAATTGGATTGGTGCACGGTGAAGTGAAAACATTAAGCACGGATAATGTTTCTTGCCTTTCCTGTCTTACCTTTGTTCTGCCGTTATGTAAAAATTCTAGGTTTGCATGAAAGTCTAAACTCTTCTTGTTAAGTTTCCTACTTCATCATTGTCCTTTTCATTGTCTCCAGGGTGAATGGGGGTCAGTTAGGTTTGTAGACCGGAGGGGAAGGGACGGGTAGAACCGGGCGGGGCAGAGGGCACCGCCACTGCTAACGAGGCATGTCGATACTGAGGCCGCACCGAGTATCTAGCAGATCATTGTTGGGACACAGAGAGGTGCTTTTTATCGCAGCGCCCAATAAAAATCAATCCCTCCATTGGTGGTGCTGTCAGAGCTCGGCGCCACAATGTCACGACATCAGACTTCCTCCCGCACCGAGCAGTTAATCTTTGATTTGCACGTTAACCATGCAGTCCAGAAGGCACATGGTTTTCTTAATGTTTAGTGTGTTCTTGAAGTCTCTGTTCTCTGATTATATTCCTTTAACATATTCTTACGTATTATTTACAGCCTAAAAACAAAACAGAGAGACAATCTGATTCTGTCAGTCAAAGTGCTAAAAGGATTAGCAATAAACACATTTCACACAACAAATACTGGATATTTAATAAGTGTAAACATTGTTTAAACTTCCATCCACTAACTAAACTGATCCTGGCACGAGATGGATCAAGTGGGGGGTTGGTTACAAACTTGGTTGCTTCGTAATCGTAATTCAACCAGGCTGCTGTTATACACTGACCCTTTAACCTTTCAGTAACGTCCTTGTGTTCTGGTGCACATCCTGTTTTCAGAAAGCCTGCATGCCCACCACAGGATATGACATCGACAGAAGCTGGCAGCCAGATGATGTTAATTTCACCTTGTAGTTTTAGGCGTGTTAATTTCAACCATCCAGGCACTTAAGGGGGCTTTACATTAGGTAAAGTTTCTGTTGTGGTTGTTTGTGTTAGCTGCTGTTATGGCAGTTAACCTGCTTTAAAAAGCTGTTGTTCAAAACAGGACAAGAAAATGAGGGAAGACTCGAGAGAGCAAGCGTATCTGGAACAAGTTGTTGTGGGAAGATTCTTGGTCACATTTTTTCGGGTTTAGTTGTCAGGTCCTCTTACTTGAACATGACCTTCATTATTATGAGGCAGCCAATGACTGTGCAAGTCTTTTCAGTCCTTTCTGGGTGGAACAATTGAAGCTGATTTTAATCAAAAATCAAGCGGGCACACGTCCAAAAGCAGAACAACATGTTCCTAATCTGTTTGTCTTCATTATTACACAACGGTTACCACTGTAAGTTGAGTATTTATCCAGCAGTTTCCATTGCAAATAAGTAATTTTATAGCTGAAACAAAAAATGAATATGCAATGTTGTGCTTGACGTGGTCTTATATGGTAGTAAAGTGAATATCTTTGGGTTGTCAGCCTTTGTTTTGACAAAACAAGCATTTTGAAAATGTCACCTACGACTTATTACTATTTTCTGACATTTGATAGACAAAATGTTTAAACAGTTAGTCAACTAAACATTAATTATTATTTAATGTTTTATATTTTAATAATAGTACCACCAAAATTGAAATGGGTCAAAAACTGCCTACAAGTATTGTCTTCCTTTATTTTTGAGGCGCTGATATTTTGTGATGGTGAACTGCCTGGAAGATGCAGAGTTTATCAGCCATCTGTGGAAGAAAAGCTTACTTTCCTTGTCAGGATGCAGAATTATAAATATCAGTGGGTTTTTTTTTTTCCCTGCAGAGTTGAAGTAGATACGTCAGTGGGTCAACCTGAGTCACCGCTGATACATGTGTCACAGAATGTACGATTCGACAACCTGCACTCGACTACAATAATGTGTCTTTTTTCCACAGCACACATCTCACAGTAATGGCCGTGTGGAGATCAGCACACGCTCGGGCCGGCCTGGCGTGCGACCCCGTGGCTCCGAGGAGCCGCAGCAGCCCCACGTCGGCAACTACCGGCTCCTCAAAACTATCGGCAAGGGCAACTTCGCCAAGGTCAAACTGGCCCGACACATCCTTACCGGCAGAGAGGTGAGACTGAGAAAAAATCCTGTTAAATTTGTGTTTCAACATTATCACGTAATAATAAACCCATGAAGTTGAACATCCTAAACAACAGCAACCTTAAAATTCAGGTTAAGAATATTCAGTTTGTTTCCTGTAACAAATGCAATAAATGTAGCCATAAAAACAAAATGTTTTTAAATTTCAAATTCTCAAATCTCAAATTTTACAGCGCTCTCTGTATGCTTGTATTTGGTGGTGGTGTGGAGTTTAGGGTTCTTCCCTGAAGAAAATGTTATGTTTTCAAAAAAAAAGTTTATTTTTGTTGTCTTAATTTACAGCTTTTTACATTTATCTGTAAAAATATTTATATTGTAAAATGGTAAGATGTAAGATCCAGCATATTTATTCTCTCCATGCTGTAGAAGTACCAAGCATTTAATTTGTTAAAATCCAAAGGAAAAGTCTCCTCATTAGCTTAAATGTTGACTAATTTGAATCCCTAACCTCGGCTCCTCCATGGTCACCAGTGTGTCCTCACTTTCTATTAATGTTATAGATGTATGTAGAAAATGCAGGTAAAACAAAAAGCTAGACAAATTGCACCTGATCTTTACACCCCTTGTGTAATGAATTTATTATAGAGCAGCTGCAGCAACTAAGAAAAAGTCTTTAAAACCAAATGCAATAAGTTCTCTTAATTCATAAATGTCCCTACACTGGAATCTATTATGATTCTTTAACCAGCCTAAGAAGCCAAAGACAAATTCCCACATTTGTGGACAATAAAGATCCTTTAATGATCATGTGAAATTTTAGTAGCTCCGCTCATAATTCAGCAGCGGCGGTGAATATAGGGGGGAAACACTGAGTAAATAAGTTAGACGTTCTTGACTTTAACACGGGGTGAAGTCCGTTTCCCTGCAGGTTCTACACATCGCTCCCTCTAAGTTCATCTCTGAGATGTTGGCGGGGAATGACGCTGCTGGGATGACATTCGCTTGTTAGTACAAGCCAATACTTCTTTTGTGTGAAGTGAGAAAACTGTCAAGTACCAAAAGCTGGCATTGAATTAGCTGTCTAATTCTTCTTGGATTCCTGATTTTTAATTTAGAATCCTGCAAATTTTTGACCTTTTTGTATTTTGTGAGTTCTTACACGGCTGCTTGTGTTTGGACAGCGTTTAACATTTAAGAACTTCTTTTCTTATGTAAAATGAAGGATTTTAAAGATAAAAACATGTTTATATTGACTAAATTAAGGTATCGACAAAAGTGTTGTTTTGATTTCTCAAAACTTGGGTAGTCTTGGCTCTAGTTTCAGGTGCATTTCAAACCCAGCCCTACCAGCTCCACATGCAGACAGATTCATCGCTCTAAACCTTGCTTGCAGTAATGGATGTTTCAGGAAGAGCCGCTGCCGCTGAGCATTTGATTTGTTCATAATTGATGAACGGAAAGAGCAAGTTTGTTCTTAACCCAGCATAGGACGTTTTAATGAAACTACGGTGCCCTTTTTACACTCAATCCCCTCCTGAATCTGTCGTTAATTATCTGGTAGTTGCATTTTACCATGTTATTTTTCCTGAGGAGGAAGTTGAAACTGTCTCATTGCTCTCTCAGACTGGTGTTGAAGTATTTAAAGCTGGAGTAAGCAGTTTATTTCAGAAGCTTTTTTTTTTTTTTGGTTATAGTTGTTGAAACTGTGTTTACATCCTGATAGAAATCAATGAATCAAATGCTCTGACAGGTCACACACACAAATGCGCTGCCAGTTTAAATGATTCCTGGCCTGATCTGCGTGCACTCACTGCACATGGACATGTTTTTTTAAAGGAGTGACTTTAGAGAGAGGCCTGAAGGAAGGAGGTGGAATTTTTATTTGGTTGGATACTTTAAAAATCTAGCTGTCTCTTGCTAGTTTCTCCAGTGTTGCCTTAAATTTTCTCGTTGAAAAAATATAGATTCAATCTCAATTCCCTTCTTTGTGGTTGTTTTTGTGCTTATTGATTTCTGTGTCATATTCCACTTCCTCTTTTTCACACTTCTCCTCTGCTGTTGTTTCATTTAGCTTAGTTTCAATGCTGTTTTTTTTCTCTCTCCCTCTCTCTCACCACAGGTGGCAATTAAGATAATAGACAAGACGCAGCTGAACCCAAACAGCCTTCAGAAGGTAATTCACCCCCTCTTCCCTCCCCTCTGCTATACTCTCACGCTGTGGCAGAATTCGTTTACAAATTCATGAAGCACAACAGATTGAGTATTAATTGTGTAAATGGGAAGTGGGGCATGCTGGGACGGAGCATGTGTTCTCCATATAGAGTCAAGAGCTTTTATTATTTTAGTGGGATGCCTTTGCAGTGGAGGAGATGATTCAGCTCTACATCAACTGCTCCACTTACATTTTAAATGAAAGTTTTGGACTGTAAAGCTTGTTAAAATCAAAACAGGAGGTCTAAAAGGAATATTGTATCTGGGTTAGGGTTGAGTTTAAATCATTTCTGTTCAGCCCGTTCAGTAAAAAAAGGAGTGTATTGAGTACTTTGGTCGCGTTTAAGATTTAACATTTGTCCAGTTTGAACACAGTATGCTGAAAACTCCAGGTAATGGTGTTTTTCTGAATGTTTAACTTCCAAGAGGAGCTGAATGTGAATTTTCCAGTTCATGCTGCTTGGCTGTCATGCAACTGGGACTGACAGTTTTGTTTTCCTTGTTAAATCAACCAAATCAGGAAGCCGGCTCGCTTTTAAAATGCAAATTTCAGGGGCTGGGCGTGAATGCTCCGTTTTGTTGCCCCGTGAATAGCAGTTTCACTTTACAGTTTGAAGTCAGTAAGTTGAGAGAATGAGCTGCCCGTAGCCCTGTTTTCTCGTTTTCTTTTTGTGTACAATCATTAGCAAGGGAGATATGCGTGTGTGGTGGTTTTGATCTGTGCCGCTGTACACGTTGGCTCTGTCTCTCGGCCATGGATGTGGTTTCAGGGAAGTCAGAGGTATTGACTCGGCTGCTGCAGCTCCGGAGGCTTGTTTTGCCCATCAGACATAGAAAAGGGGACAGGGCAGAGCGCGGCGGCGGCTGCTGCTGCTGCTGCTGCTGCTGGTGGATACGGTGATGATGTCGGGTGTTGATGTTCAGCCGGCCCTCCTCTCCTCCCCCTCGTCCCTCTCAGTAATCAGCTAGTGGTTTTCCATCAGTTTTTCCAAAGCTCCATTGATTCTGGGCCTTTGTGTCTCAGAGGCCCAGGCCCTTTGGCGTTGGCTGTGACACTACGCTGACAGAAAAACACTGAGTCATGACAGCGCTGTTCACAGACACACAAAGCGTGAGGCTTTTGCCGGCAGTCCTTGTTGTTTTTAGGTTACCGTTTTATCACAGCCGAGGAAGACAAAAAAAAAAACTCTTTTGAGGAATTTGTCAGCTTGTTTTTCTTGCTGTTCACCAGAGACTTTGAGTTCTTTTAATGTTTATTCTAAGGAAATGGAACAACTTGAAAAAGAGACTACATCTCAATACATTTTAGTACTTATTTTTTCTAATGATTGACACATTAAATGTTATTCTTGTCACGTGTTTCTATTAATAGGCTAGATTTCTCTCTTTTCTCTTTTTAGGTTGTAACTTGGATATTCAGAATTGAAGGAAACCCTGTCGTGGTTTGCTTATTTCAACAGTAGATGGCTCAGTAATTGAGCCTGGCCCTAATCTTGTGACTAGTTAACACTTGAGTCGAGCATACAGGCTGTATTGTGTGTAGCTCTGCTAAATGGGTGTAGAAAAACAATAGATGTGTCATGGACAAGAAATAACGCAACACATAACGTCCCTTAAACTACAACACTTTGTTATACACTTTGGTTTTGTCCGGATTAAGCAAACAAGATATAACTTGTTAGGGAAGGTGGATTTTGTTACCTTTGGACAGGCCGGGCCTCACTAGCGGTTTCCACTCTCTAAACTAAGCTAAGCTAACAGTCTTCTGGCTGTAGCTTCATACCAAACAGACAGAAATGTGAGTGGTATCGATCTTCTCATCTAACTCTTGGCAAAAAAAGAGAATAAGTGTGTGTCTCAAAATGTTTTCTTTATCGGCCACAAGACTGATAATTGTCAGAATTTTCTTTAACCTCCTGTAACCAATCAATAACTGCCAAATAATGAGCTAATTAACCACATCGTTTCTGTAAAGACTCACTAGAGCATCAAATGTATATTAATTTGCTAAATCTAGCCCTGAAAAATGCTTGTCTAGTTATCCCCTCCCATTTAAGTAACATTTGCTGAAAACTACAGTGTCCCAGCTGGTTTAGGAAATTACCGAGCTTTCATTGTCAGCACCTGAACCAGACTGAGAGATTAAAAGCTGAGGAAACCTTTGCAGGTGTTTTGAGTTAATTTGCTGATTGGAGCTCTTCTCAGATTGACTTTTCTGTATTATAAATTCTTTTTAAAAAATTGTAATTTGCATTTTGAGCTACTGCCGTTTTGATTTCCATGAGCTTTTTGAGATGCACCTGACAGGCTGGGGAAGTTGGGAAGTACTGACATTTATTATAATAATGTGATTTGTTGGAATTAACAAATATATTCATTAAACATCGAGATTTATGAATCATGTTGTGTTGAGGTTCAGATGAGTTTCCAGGGATTGGATCTCGTGTTTATTTTCCCTCTTTCCTCGGAGCTGGTGATGCTGTAACAGCCAACCTGCATCACAGCCGGCACCGCTGTGTCCTGACCTCTTATGTAACTGGAAGAATTGGCGAGAGGCTGATAGCGGGGGATATCGTCTCTGAAGCCTAAATGTTTATTTTCAGCCTCTGTTCTTAATAGTTGTGAGGAGCTGAGTCGACGTTCACATCTGTCACTGGCTCCTGGCAAGCTGCTCTTGGCTCAAACTCTTGTTCTCCGCTCTCTGTCCTGATTCAACCTGATGAGGGTCTTGCTGTCGTCCAGGTCAAAGGTCAGGGAGGGAGTGTGACACCTGGAAGTCTTCATTAAATGTAAACAATGTCCCACGGGATCCTCAGAGTCTGGGACAACCTCTGCTCCCTGTGCGGAGGTTTTGCTTTTCATTAAGTGGTTGTAGGGATGTTTATTAAAGCTGTAGACGTCATTGATAGCAGGAACACCACAGTACAACGAAAATATATCCGTGACGAGGGTTGTAACTAACAATTATTTTCATTGTCAATTAATCCGTCTGTTATTTTCTCGATTAATCGATTAGTTGTTTGGTCTATAAAACCTCAGAAAATAGTGAAAATTGTCTCCAGATGATGTCCTCATTTGTCTTGTTTTGTCCACAACCCAAAGATTTTCTGCTTACTGTCATCCAGGAGGAGAGAAACCACAACATAGTTACATTCAAGAATCTGAAATCAGATAATTTGTACTTTTTGTCCTTATAATTGTTCAAACCGAATAATTGATTATCACAATTTCCCAGAGCGCAAGGTGACTTCTTCACATGGCGTGTTGTGTCCAACCAGAAGTTAATCGTTTGATAATATATATATTTACAATGATGTGAAACAGGAAAGGAGCAAATCTTCACATTTGAGAAGCTGTAATCAGAAAGCTTTTGTCTTGATTATTGGCTGAAACTTTTAATCAATTATCATCACGGTTTTTCCTGCATAGAAATTTTTGGCGCCCCACAAAGAGGTTTTAGCGAGCGCCAAAGGAAAATCTCCAGCTGCTGCGTTGGTTTAACTGCGCCTGAGCGCTCCGCTACGAAGCTGAGCTCGCGCTACTGGGAGAGATGACTTCCTGTTATTTCTCACAATATAAAAGAAGTTTGTGCCGGTATTCACCGGTACTGCCACTTTTACATTTTCCTCTTTGGCGTACAGGCACCGGTAGCCTACTCTTCTCTGCCTTCTCCAAATCCCAGGTTTTCTGGGCGCTACGTGACACTCACCTGTTCCCGTTCTCCCTACCTGCTGAACTCCGCAGGGGAGATATGGAGCCTTTCGTGCAGCCATGTGCATCAAGCTCATCAAAGTCACTTTTCGCAAATCAACCAATCACAGCCTGGATTAGGTGGGACATTAAAAAAAGGTTGAGGCACTACAGCAAACTTCCGAAATGCTGAGGTCGTTGTTCTGTATGCACGGTTGTTATTATTATTGACGAGTTAGTAGGCTACTTTGCATAAACAAATGAGAGACTGACCACCAAGCATTTTTCTTGCACATTAATTAAATGACTGAAAACAACCCACATAAATAAAACTGCTTTTTTTGTTCAAATGGAATTAATATTATAGGCTACTAATGGTACGCTATAGTATCCTATACCATTATCTGAAATTATAATTTATAATAATTATGAACATTTGTACTAATCAAACCTTAACCACAGTGGTGTAGGCTAATGTCAGAGAAAGGTTTTATTAGTGAAACAGCTGGATCTTAACTAATAAACCGTTGAGAAATTAAATTCAGTTATTTAATCAAGATTGTGTCATTTTTACACAGTGGTATCAAAAATGGTATCAAAAATCAAGTATTTACGTTAGAAATTCCAGTATTGTGACAGCACTAGTATGGAAAGTATTGTATTGGCACTGACATCACACTTATTTCCAATTGTATTAAGTAATCTATCAAATCAGTGTTCCTCTGAGTCTATTATTCATATTTTTGGGGCTTTTCGCTAATCTTTGCTTTTCTCGACGTTGAAAAGTATTCACATGAAACAATATAAGAAAACAATCTCGTGAAACTGCAACTGAGCTGCAGCGAGTGACGACGGGTAACAAATAGACATGGCTCCTTATTAAGGCAAAAGTCTGTCATTGTGCCTGAAGGCATCTCATCATTTGTGGCCTCATAACTTCAAAGAGAGAAACCAGTTTTCTGTAAAATGTCCTAAAGTTGGTGAGTCTGGAGCAGCTAATTCAAGCCAGAGAGTTTATTCCCTCAGGTTGATTTGTTTGTCCAGATGGGAACAATAACAGTCGAGCTTTAGAGGGACCAAATAAACTGCACTGAGAATCTCTCTCTTGTTTAGAAAGCTGAGGTTAACAAAATGTACTGGGGGTAAACTGTAGTCTGGATGTTTTTTCTCCTAACTGAAATAAACGCTGTGGGTGAATTACAGCAAGAAGAGCACCGACAGCCATCGTTCGAGGCTGATGTTCGAAGGGGCTGTAATCCGATTTGGTTGTGACTCACCTCAAAGTCTCTGACCTGGTGGGATGAAAGTACACCAAAAAACGTGCAGTAAATGATCTCATGGCGATCCCAGGGGATTTTGTTTACAAGCCTCAGATCAGTTGTAATTGAGGCAGTGTTAACTTAAACAGGAACATGCAGTAAAGGAAGGCTTGCCACTAAGTGTAGGTGTGATTTCACCCTCAAACTGTGTGTCATTTGCCCTGAGGGTGCTTGGTATTGATCACAAGACAGACTGCATAATCAGGACAGCTGTGCATCACCGCAGTGGTATGACTGGATCACCAGCAGGTTTACATTTTCGACCTAATGGTTGTATCGTGTGGTGAATCATCGGGCGCTCTCCTGTTTTCCCCCTAATTCTGTTTACTGCATAAAATGCCTCCTAAAGTATTCCCATATACTGTTTTTCAACCTACCCAGCTGCCAAAAGGCTTGTATGCACTGTGACCCGTCTGTTTAGGACAGTGCAGACTGTCGGGTCTCGTTTTCAAAAAGTATCTGTGTGCTTGTCTCACACTGACAGTCTAACTACCCTAAACACATTTGTTTAGAGCCACTGATTCTAGTAATCAGTAAAGATAAAGTTCCTCATTCTTGAGCAACTGTGTTTCCACTGTCACTCAGAAAACCTGCTCAGATTTATTCCTCTGTACTTTGTGACACCTCAGCAGCCAAGATCACGTTGACTGAAGGTTCATCAGTGTCCCTGACTGAATTTTTTTTAAAAATCTTAAGGCCGTCTGTAATGTCTGACAGATTAAGGCCACATCCACACTATGTTTTCCACACTACGATCTACATTCACACCAGCGTTTTAGCTGCATGTAAGAGTTGATCTTCGTTAGGGCTGGACGATTCATCGTCTTCAAATCAAAATTGCGAATTGGAAACAACACGATTAGCTAATTGTGAAGATGGTGATTTAAAATGTAGGTCAAGCATGACCCATTTTAAACAGTCAAGCAGTTACAAATTCATTCTGTTGTCTGATTTTGCTCATTGTTTAGATTTTGCTTATTTGTTCAGTTGATTTTTGTATTTCTACTATCCTTAAGTAGGCTCCGTAGTTAAATTGTTTGGTTTTTTAAATCTGTTTTTAACTAGGTATCGACCGATCTGTTTTTTTTCTGATTATGATCAAATCTTTATTTTTTTTTTATAACAAAAATGCATGAGTAGAATTATGTAAAATTTCAGTCCCTTTTCTTCAACAAAATAAATATCTTAATAGAAAATTGAGTGCTAATCCGTGACAGGTAATAATAGATTATGACGTCATTTTTACAACCTTGTCTGTCAAATGATGGACAATGAGAAAGTCTGACCCAACCTCTGCTCAGCAGAGTATTTCCAGTATAGTGATTAGTGTAATGACCGTGAGGAGACCGCAGGCTCACTTCAGAGCTCTTCATTGTCTCCTCCTCCTCCTTCTCGTCAGCAGCCAGACTCGTCCTGGCTCGGTTCGTTAACATGGCTTCCAAACCGGTCGACTCCATCCTGAAGGCCCCGCTGACAGGAGTTCATAATTAACCCTTCAGTTTTCTCAGAACTGGGAATTAAATGAGATTTATTATCTCTGTACCATCCACAGCCGGCGTTTACTGTGCGATCCTGGTGTTTAAATTACTATTTTAAAGTCATATTTTTTTATTATCTTTATGGCTATTTTATTTTGGTGTTTGAGCTGTTTTCTATTCAGAAACAGAAAAATGCAGAGAAATCCCCATTAGTGGAAACTAGAAAGAATCTTCAAAAGTATTAATCTCATGAATCTTGATGATCTGATTGGGGCTGCAGCTAAATTTATTTTCATATTTGATCTTTTTGTTTTTAAAGTAAATAATGTGCATCACAAGGACTTATTGTCCCTGATCTCTAACAAAGTTTGTAATGTGTGTATGTAATGAAACTCTGCATTATCTTCTTGAAATTACTTCCTAGAAAGCTTTTAATAGTCTCCAGAAAATAGGTTTGAACTTGCATTTAGCTCTGGATGCTTTTCAGATACCTTTGTGAGTATTGTTGCCTTTTATTTTGATAGTGGACAGAAGAGAGGTCACAGGAAATGAAAAAGAATGGATGACAGGCAACAAAAGACCCCTGGCTGACTCTTGTACTGACTACCAGCTGTGGTTTGAGAGGTAGAGTGGGTTGCCCACTAATCAGAAGATCGGTGGGTTAATCCCCGGCTCTTCCAGTCTCCATGTCGAAGTGTCCTTGGGCAAGACACCGAAGCCCGAATTCACAAATTGGTATATGAATTTTTGTAAATATTAGTTAGTTAATATTAATTAGGCTCAATGTACGAATGTGTGTGAATGAGTAAATGCGATGTAATGTAACAGCGATTTGAGTGGTCGCAAGACTGGAAAGGCGCCATACAAATACAGAGCATTTACATGAATTTAGCCCTGCTGAAAAAACTCAACCTCGTCCTGCAAAAGAGTTGAACTTGGCTCAACTTTTGAGTCACCCAGCAAGGCGAGCGTACATTCCTGTAGATTACTTTGTAACATGAAGGCCATAGATTTGTTTACTTTGAGATTGATCCTCTTAATATTATACTCCAGTGTTTAGCCGTGTTGTAAACCCTCTATAACTTCACTTCCTGGATCATATTTGATCGTCTCACTGGTACCTGAAAGGACTCTCCACGCCAGCGCAACCTGTTGTTTTCAGTTTACTAAATGGCGATGCTGTAGCATGGCGAGAGTCTCAAACCTCGTGGCCATTTGGACGCCCCAGCTTTGTGTGTTTTCTGTAAAATAAATGTATTCTATAGCCGAGTATGTTGACGTGGTTCACAGGGCAGAGGGCTCATTAAACATGAGCGCTACATGCTACAACATGTATATATCTCCACATTTCTACAGCAGCGTGTAACCGTGTGTGTTGCAGCAGCTCGGCGTGCAGCCTCGTACTGAATGTGAAAACATCACCCGCTGTTTGTCACCATCTGTTTGCCTCTCAGACAGACACCAGCAGCCCAGGGTTCAGGACAGAAGGCTTTATCAGGGCGTCCCGGTGGACATGCGGTTTTGAGGCGCCGCGGGTTTGAATCTGCCAGTGAAATCTTTTTTTTTGTTTTCTGTTGCTCTGACTCCCCGCTCGCTTTACTGCCTTCGTTTAATTCACTCCCTGCTGAGAAAACAGATTTAACCTCCAGAGATACCAGAGTAAAAATGCATAAAATAACCAACGATTCGATCATTTCAACAAGATGAATCGGCTTCATGAGCTGTCAAAACTTAAACTAAAATCCTGCGTAGTGTTGCTGAAACATTTCATCAATCGAGTGATTAGTCGATCAACACGGGGGGGGGGCGCATTTGGAGGCCAAAGCATCGAATCATTAATCTCCCTTTTTACTTGAATAGTAAAAAAGTTTTTTGTTAACAAAGTCACAGCTCCAGTCTGTCAGGTTTATTAGGACTTTTTAATAGATAATGTATATTTTTGTGTTTTTCCAAACAAATTAAACAAAAATAAGACTGAGCTCGGAGGACATACATATGAGCCTTTTATCTTTTGGCATTTTAGAGACTTAACAGAAGTGATTATTTCACTTGGTTGCAAAATTAATCAATAGCCTACATTTATTTGTAATATATTTTTCAAAAAGAAGAGTTGGGTATCAAAAGGATAAATAAGTAGAAACTACAAATAGACAAAGATTTACTCAACAAGATGTCTTAACTGTATGTGTCAAAAATGACCGTCTTACGTAGTGCAGCTGAAATTTGGTTGATCAATTCAGTGATTCAATTCAGAAATATAATTTGAAAATGTTAGTAGTTTTGCAGGCAAGTAAACATTTTCAAGCATTAGTGGTCAGAGCCTTAAAAGATTTAAACGTTTGATTAATTTTCTTTGTTTGAAATTATTTGGGGTGGCGATGGTGCAATGGATAATACACATGCCTTTGGTATGAGAGACCAGGGTTCAATCCCCCGCTGTGACCCATCTACCAATGTGTCCCTGAGCAAGACACTTAACCCCTAGTTGCTCCAGAGGCGTGCGACCTCTGACATGGATAGCAATCGTTAGTCACTTTGGATAAAAGCGTCAGCTAAAATAAATGTTTTTGAATTGTGTCCAAATAAAATAAGCAATTTAAGAAATGTTTAGTTTTTCTGTATTTTATAGACTAAATGATTATTTTACTGTACTCAGTCAAAAAATAATATTATTGACAACAAACAGAAGGATAAATGTGGAAACTATTTATTGCCTGAGTTAGGGTCGCCAGTTGCTGATGGCTGACAGACCTCACAATTTTGGGCATTGTGATTTAAAAGCCCCCCTTTTGCACCTGCCTTTGTAAATCACGGGGCGAGTCTTTATTTTTCCGATTGTATTTGTATCGCCTCTTCGCTAAGGGGAATTACCTGGCCAGACTTTTTCTGACATGGTGATCGTGAAAGACCTCTTCCTCTTCTAATACTTGTGTGGTCAGACTTGCTCATGTGGTCTGTGTCTTGCGTGAAGCGTGAAGGATGACGTGCCACAAAAAAACGTAGGCTATAGCACCTTTTTGTGCTATGTCGATCCAACCCAAATCTTCCAAACATAATGATCAATGTTAAAGGCAGCATTTTAAGCTTTGATACATTAAACCTGGGATTTAGTGAGTACAGGGGTTTGACATTTCCTGCATGTTCATGTGGTGGATGATATTTCAGTGTTTGTGTGTGTGTTTTCTTGTGGCACAGTCTTGCCAGTAAGCGAAACTGTGTCTACTCCCGCCTCATGAAAGATTAATGCCCTTTTTATATTTTTATGGAAGGGGAAGAGAGTGAGGTGTAGTTAACGTTGGATCAATAATAAATAGCACTCAGTTCCTTTTATGCCTCGTACAGCGGAGGACTAAAAAGCACTTTTGGCTGTTACAAATCTGCTCATCTGGTCACTCTGAATGCGGATGGGGAAGAGTGTGCGCTGACCGTGTCTTTGTTAAAGGTGCATGTTTAGCTTCGTTCAGAACCCCTTGTCGACCCGGCCCGACAGGGCGTCAAGAAGGGGATCTGAAAACAGACACTGTGCTGCTGGAGATCCTACCGGCGGTCACAAAATGATCACATTTCCATGACAAATGTGTTGATCTTGGCACAACACAAAGACCAGTGTTTGGGTTTCTGAACCCATGATCTCGTGTTATGAACTGCCCAAGAATAAGGACTGCAGTGTTGATGGAGGGAGGCTGATTATAGTGTTTCCACATCAGGACACAAATATCAGACACAAAGCAGAGAAAACTGGACCGCCATTTATAAGAGAGTGTAATGTAGTGGGCACTAATCTGAAAATCCCTTTAAAATGAATTATTAATTATCTTTTGTGACGTGGAATGTGGATATGCAAAGGCCACTTGATAAGTATCTATTACCAGAAACATAATGCATACTGCTGTTGATTTAATGTTACTAAAAATACTTGTTAAAGAAAGACTGAACTATATTTAATTATTTGTTTAATGGCATATTTCCCCGCTTTCCCTTAGTTTGGTTGTATATTTTATTCATAAAGAAAAGTGACAGGTTGACCACCAAAAGTCCTCTGAGGTGTGTGTGTGTGTGTGTGTGTGTGTGTGTGTGTGTGTGTGTGTGTGTGTGTGTGTGTGTATATACTAACATTTCTTATCTCTCTTGTATCACAGCTCTTCAGAGAAGTTAGAATAATGAAGATCTTGAATCATCCCAATATAGGTAAGTAATGTTAGCACAAACAGCATCTGCTTTGAGACTTAAATATGAAGACTTGTTTGTTGGTGATTTAGCATATATGTGTATTTCCACACATTTAAATTCAGACCTTTTAAACTATTGTTGTGCTAAAAGGGAAGTTTTGACTCTTTGAGTTCCTAAATCATTTGCATTGGTGTCTGATCAAAGACATTTGACGTGGAGGGATCTAACCGTTGACCTTTCTGTTGCGGGGCGGTCACATGAAACGGCAACATGCTGCGAGCCACTATTTCATCAGCTTTGTTGAGCTTTTTTGTTCGTTTTTATTTTGTTTTGGTTCACATAGACGTCACAGGAGACTACTGACTAGATGGAGTGCTCCTTGTTTTTGAAAGCAAACAATCCTGGCAAATAAACGTTTCTATAAAAATGGCAGCAATCTAAAATATGAGAAAAGGTCAGACACCACAGTCTACGCCAAAAAAGGCGTTTAGATGTTATAACATGGATGTAAACTTTAAATTATGTTTGACAAATCATCTGGGACATTTGATTGTCTCATTAGCCTGAGACTTGAATGGCAGCTGCCCTCTGTGGACTGTTAACATATGTGACTGACGAGACTAAAACTCGAGGGTCATTCTTTCCACTTTGTTTTGGAATTTAAAAAAAGGAAGCGGTTTTGATCAATAAGAGCACGCTGCCTGGAGCAGTAGAAACTTTGGCATCACAAAGCGAGCTGCAAGAGGAAATGCCAACTAACACCAAACCACTGCAGCAACAAGAAGCCAGTGTCATGAAAACCTCAGCTGTTGAAAGCTTACACATGAACTGGATAGTAGCAAAGAGATGAGAAGCGGCTTTGTGATCTTGATGAGTGCAGCTATTATTTTCATTATCAGTTAATCTGCCGATCTATTTTCTCGATATCTTAATTAAATGTTTGGTACAGAAATGTACTGAGAAGATATTGAGTTGATTAATATAACATAAGAACAAAAAGAGCAACAAGAATATTATGGGTACTTGTAGTAATATAATAATAATACAGCTTTATTCATATAGCATTTTTCATACAAAGAGATCCTATAATATGGTTCACACAAGATGAAAAATAACAACTCAGCTCAATTCCTGTTTTGTTTTTTTGTCTCAGCTTCATTGCAAACTGTAATAAAGGCAAAAACGCAATGCTAAAATAATCTTTGAATATAATAAATAAAGACAAGATACTGCAATGTTTCCCACAGGATTTTAATCGACGATGGTGGGTGGACCTCAGACCCTCTCAGGGAGTCCGGGGGGCATGTTTTTCCAGCAACCCTAAATCTAAGAATAGAAAATTTCCTTTTTCTTTCCAGCTTACTTTTAATGGACACATGTAATATGTTTCATACTTTATGGGAATATAATACAATTAATCTTATTTATCGTTAATCTTATTTATATTTATATACAATTTATCATAACATTGTTGGCCAAATCGTCCAGCCCTACCAATAACCAACTAATTGTTTCAGCTTTAGTGACGTTCGAACTGACCAGCATTCCTCTGTAAAAGTCAGATCAATGCTCCAAAAAGATTTTTCGCCCCCCCTCATAAACTTATCACAAACACATGCACGTGTCATAAAAAACGCACACAGCATCAGACAAGCCTGCCATGGTTTGGCTTTAGAGACGGGTTTCCCCACTAATTACTTTTAATTTCCTTTCCCCTTGCTCGATGACTACCTCTGCAGAAAAGTGATCATAATTACCAGGGTGGTAGTAAGCGTTCACCAGCCCCGTGCACACACACTCTCTCTCTCTCTCTTTCGTTGTCTTCCATCCCACCTTGTCTATATTTAGCAGTGCAGCCTTCAGCGGCTCATCACCCAGTCTCTTATATCTCTGAGCTGAACATGCTGCGGTAAAAAAAAAAACAACACAGCTTTTGGACAGTACAGTAAATATTGAGTGCTGCGAAACCCGGCTCGATGCTGCGCTTACATGGTCACGACACACGCAGAGATCCACGTGACTTCACTCTTCCCCTGTACTCTCTTCAAGTGTCTGTTGGGAAATATTTTTGACGTTTGTGTCCATGAATTCATTACTGTCTGTCTGAATCTTCCCCCCGCTGTCTTAAGACGTAATTAAATTTATAATTTATTGTACTCT
>JAPMOB010104205.1:0-21792 GCA_029875015.1 Lepomis gibbosus
CACACACACACACCAGTGGCAAAATGTCTGCAGACTGGGACTTGAAGAATGTCTATGAATTAGATACTTTGTGGTGCTTGTGTGTGTGTGTGTGTGTGTACTTTCTTGCTTCATTCTTTAGTCTTTAATTTAAGCCATGCAAGAAGCCATTAAGACAAAAAAGACAGGGATGAAAACAACGTGTGAAGTCTTATAAAACGTTATTACCACATTTTAAAATCAGTACGTTGTAAGCATTTATCAAAACAGACACTTGTAAAATTACGTTTTGGCAACATGTAGGCTAAACATTAACACAAAATCCTAAAAACAGCTGCCAGCTTTTCAAAAATGTATAAGAAAATGTCAAATGGTGTGGGGAAGAAAACAAATGAACTGATGATGCTCAAGTAATTAATTTAAAGTTTGCGATGCTCTAGAGAAAGTGGTCATTATGCTACTTTTTAGCATGTCCTTTTAATGTGCCTTTTGGAAATGTATCTGATACAGTCTTATTCGATAAAAAAATCAATCAAGCAACAATCTGGAGTAAAACTTTTTTTTGTGAAAACTGAACTCTCAATTCTCAGTCATGTGTTTTGTGGACATCTGCTAGTTTTCATATAAATGTCAGTTTCCCATTTCCTCTTTAAAAATAACACCTCTACCTGTGAACTGTCCCTTTGAGTGAAATTCAGATATGAAACTAACTTAAGGGACACCTTTGTCATATAAATATAAATTCTCACATGTGAAAACTGTGACTGGTTAAAAAAAAATCCCTTAAAAGATATTGTAATTTAAAAGCAATAGACATAATTTTTCAGCAAATTATAGAAATTACAGAAAATTGACCAACCCAGAAAAAATTAACAATTTAATCTGTACCCTGTGCAGTTTTTGACCACAAGTAGCACCATGCAGCAATGTTATTTTCTGAGTGGGTCCCTCGCACAAGCATGCAGGCGATGCAATACACATTTCTGACGATTATCTCATGCTGTTGTTACTATCTGCTTATCAATAGTTTGAGAGAGTAGCGTGCAAATAAACAAAGTGGTAGCAAACAAAGATGTAAACAAGTAAAACATTCAGAAACTGGCGATGCAAATCTTTTTAAAGTAAGGAATTACATTCAAAGTATCATTAAGTGTTTTGGTGAGAAACAGTAAATGCAAACTTTGGGAATTTACATGTAAAAGAAACATATTTCATGTTTTTGACTGAACAATTGACTAAACGGTCCTTGAGAAGCTTGAAAAGGAAAATATTTCTCTTTGTTGATCCCTATGCCAAACTTCACACAAATATAAAAACCGTGTCTCCTGGTTAAAGATCAATCTTAGGAGATAAGAGAGTTTTCTAAGAGTGTTTTCAACCAGTGCTTTTAGGCCACATCCATACTACTCCGTTTTAAAATGAAATGTTCTCCATCCACACCAGCATTTTAGACGCGTATCAAAGTTGATCTCCGTCTATATTAAAACTACAGAAAACGCACATCATGTGGCTGTTCACGGTATTGTGCCGGTGTAAACATGAATCTGACTGTCTACTCCGCAGGTGCAGAAGATTTAGCAAAACAAGAAAATATGAAGAACCACCAGAGATTTTTTTTTTTTTATAGAAAGTATCACGGGAGTACAAAGTGTCTGTGGAGGCAGAAACAGACCGGGAGTTGTTGCAAAGCAAATATAGTGACATGCACAATATAAGTGTATCAGTGCTATTTGCCTAGTATAAAATTTCACATATGTGCGTCATCATCATGGACATCATTCTGGCATCAATTTCTGCATCAGTACAATAAATAGAAAGACAAGAGATGGAAACTGCATACAGAACATTGGAAAAGTGGCATTCAAGCAGAAGAGACTGATTAAACTAGAAGAGGGAGGGGAGGACGACGATGAAAAATAAACTGCCAGATTAATTGCTCAGTTAAATATATTTGTTTGTTGTGTTAGTTTAGTTTTACTTTTACTGTTGCTTCACTCGTTTTACATCAAAATCACTTAACAGTGAACATCAGTGATCATGTTTACAGTACAGACTTAAAAATAAACATAAGCAATAACGTCTGAAATGTGAAACATCCCACTTAATGTTCAGAGCCTCTCAAGATGGTCTTAGCTGAGTGGGTAAGAGGAGACCATTTAACCTTAACAAGCTTCATAAGAGGGATTTAATGATCATCTTAGCCTTTTTGGAAAATTATTCATTTTCAACAAACAGTCAGATCTGTTAATTTTCATTCTGTTGTTGCTGCTTTTAAAAAGAAAACAGTATTTTCCACATGATATCAACATGGAAATTTACTTCAGCAATTGTATTAAAATGTATTAAAGTTAGAGGCAGAAACTGCGTCTCCACAGGAGGTTTGGGGGTCAAAGGTTGGTGCTCTATAGCTGAATGGACTGTTCCAGCTCAGAGGAAGAACAGGACTCTATTGTGTCCTAGAAGTGGATCCTCAAAAGACCTTTGACCTGTCAAGGATTTAAGATCATTAGCCGTTGACCCCCTTACCATCTCAACACCTAATTCACCCTTTCACCTCCAAATCTCCCAACTAGCCACCCCAATCCAACGCCCGAGCCCCTGAGGCCGGCTTAAGCCCTGACAGTGAAGTGGATCAGGATGGAGACTCTGTCCACACTGGATTAGGTATTCACACAGATTCAGTAATGAGATTCTAAAAAGACACCCATACAAAGTCATTTTGTTGTTGATACAGGACAAAAGATCCAAATTTCAGATGGAAAGAAATCATTTCACATACTTCCTGTTTGTTACGTGGTGTCCAGTTGAGGAAAAATTTCTACTTTTTCTCTTTTCTCACTCTTCTCCTGCCCTGTCCTCAACTCTTAAACTCCTTCTATTTACTTCCCCTTTTTCACACACATCTCTCTCCTAAATCCACACTTACGGTTTTATAAGTAAAAGTTATGTGTGTGCATCTGTCACCTCTATTCATCTTGCTGTCAGACATAAGGATCCATCTGTGTGTGTGTGTGAGCGTGTCCGTGACGACTGACCCAACACACACTCACTCACACCTGTCGTCATGCTGTGTGCAAACACACTCCGACATACCAGTTAAACCTGAACATCACCTGTCCTCTCCTTCTGTTGCACAAATCACAACCTGTCAAACCGAAATCTATCTATTTGGTTTGTCATGAATGCCCTCTGACAATCCAGGGGTCATATGCCATGAGCTGTAACATTACTTCAGAAACAAAGTAGACCCGTCAGCCTGTTCATTCAGGAGAGACTTCATCTGAGCGAACAAATTATTTATTTACATGTCCACAATAAATATAGGAAATAGTCTTTGACGATTAGTCCCCATTGTGACATTATGGTATAAAGAGGGTGGCTGAGCCGTACATGGTGTAGAAATCTGGTTGGTTTAACTAAAGACTGAGTACACATTGTCAGTTTATTAGGAAAGCTGGACGAGTGCAAGTGAATGAGAGAGACTTGTGAACGAAGCATAGAGATAGTTTTAATGGTTGAACTTATGCTGAGCATCACTATTACTGATCTGTCAATCAATCATCAATCGTTGCCTCTCTAATTTGAGGAAAATGTATTTCAGTGTGTAGCTGTATTCAGTGTGAGTAAGGCTCCTCGTCTGTTCAGAAGTCTGGCAGTGTATTTCTGTCTGTGTCAGCTGTGCATGTGAGTGTGTGTTTGGCCTGTTTCACTGTGAAACAGTGCTTTCTTCCAGTTGCTTTCTGCTGTGCAGCTGTGAACATGCATGTGTGCATGTGTTTGTATGTGTTCTGAGAACATTACATTCATCTATACGATCAAATGTCAAATCTGTGTTCACGTGTAAGTACTCAGTGACTGTTTTGTTTGGGTGTGTTGCAGCTGTGCTGTCATCCTTCACCTCACACACTTGAAGATGTTACTGCCGCCGTCAGAAGGTGAACTGCAGCCATTTGCTGTTGAACATATGGCAGCAAGCTAACTGCAGGACGCTAACAACAATGCAGAATCAGTTTGCATTAGCAAATGTACATTTTGTGAAGAGGCAGACTGAGAAAAAGTTGGAGACACCCCTGCCGGAAAGGAGTTTTTCATCACTTTGGAACAGCACTTTTTCTAGTATGTGGATGAGTTGACTTAATTTGATTGCTGATGATTTGACACAAGTCTGGGTGACACAGAAGCTCTTTAAGCTGGGATATGAAATTTAAGTCAGAAGCATTTTTGTCAAATGTGTTGAAAGTCTCTTTACATCCCAACAGCAATTGATACATCAAATGCTCTGATCCAGAAATAAAAAAATCTGGTATTTGTGGCTGTGCAGGACTTTAATAAGCACATCCAATTGTTTCATTTTGTCTATGTGAATCAAATGTGGTGATTGGATGTTGACTTCTCTCCTTCCGTTTTCATGTCCACAGGCTTGTACATTTTGACATTTTATCAATCACAAAAACAGACATTTTCTAATACAGTTGTAAATATTTTTAACTGATAAGTCAACCAGGAGTACTGTAGTAGTGTTGAAGTAAAAGTTATCTCTCTTTGTATGCTCACCTGTCCTCTATACATCTTGCTGTCAGAGATGTTCACATACCATACGTGTGTGGGTGCATGTGGATGGGGATGTCACACACACACATTTTCCAAATGGTTCTGAAAATGTCAGTTTGCACAGTAAACACAGTAAAGTGTTAAAGTTATTTGCAAAAATATTTTTTTAATACCCCAAAAGAAAAAAAACAAACAGAACACCTGCTTGATTGATATTATGGATATGTGCACACAAAAAACACTAAACACAATTTAGGAAAACAAGTAAAAATGGAGATACAGTATCTGTTAGGGGAAATGAACAATTATTTCTTTTTTTCTTTTTTTCCTTACTGGTAATTGGTCGTGGCATAAGAGCTGTAATACTCTCTGAGGTGTTGTGATATGGAAAATAACTCCTAACTCGACCTCATCCAATATTTTCAATAATCAAGACATTGTTATACATTGTTGCTGTAAAATATCCTCATCCTACAGTGGAATTAAATACTTCTGCTGGAAAGTGGTGAGAGCAAGGAGGAGGAGGGGGAGGTGTCAGTGTGGTTGAGTGTCAAGTTGTTTGATATATAACAAATGCCTTTCATCTTCTAGTGAAAACAAGTGAAGATAAGATGGCTGATTGGGAGGTGTGTTAAATACACCCAGACACACAGACAGACATACAGACGTTAAAGATGTGAGGGATCAATGATTGGGTGGAATTTCTTCCCAGTTAAAGAACATTCGGGCTGATGATAAATAGCCCTTCAGCAAAACAACACAATGGTCTGTGTTGGTGTAGGCGCATTACTGCAGGACGCAGATGTACCAGATAAGATATAAACTAGGAATTCCATTTGGAAGGATTACACAATTACACAATGCCTCGGGCTACATGCTACAAGGTAACCAGAATGAGAATCAAGTTGCACATTTTATAAAAGCACGTGTGCAATACAACTCACATGTGATAAATCCCCAAGTGGGTCTGAAGATTTCGGCTCTCCAAAATCCTTTAGTAGCCTATGTACAGATCAGGTATCAGGAGTAATTTTTTCATATTTGAGATTTTATTTCTTATGAATGCAAGTGCTGTTTTAGTCCGGACGGAGCGCTGAAGTTTTATGGAAAATGCATTTACAAATTTTCCATTCCAGTTCCTTCCAGCGGTGTTTGTTGGGGTTGAGATAAGTGCTCTGTGCAGGCCAGTCAAGTTCTTCTACACCAAACTGGAAAAAAATTCTTTTTCCACCTGGCTTTGTGCAGGGCTGTAATGTGACGCTGAAAAAGAATAGGGTCAAACACTATTACCACAAAGTTGGACTATTGTGTAAAATATCATTGTTTTCTGGAGCATTAAAGTCCCTTCATTTGAACTAAGGAGTCTGGGCAAACAGCCCCACCCTGTTTTTCCTGCCAGACCAAAAGTAAACAAAGTATGTATGTTATTGTTAAGTATTTACAGGTTTGTGGTCCAGTTAGATGCTGAGTGTGTGGTTGTACGATGCTGCTGCAATGCACTGTGGTAAAAGTTGAACCAGACCAACCCTGTGGTAGTGTCTATGTTGATTAGACCCTCTCTGTGCCAACACCACAGTCACACTGACATGAATGGGAAGGCTGCTGCTGCAGTCAGTGTGAAAAGGGCCGTTAACACACGCACACGACCCCAACCTCCTCATCCGTTAGTGTGTACTCACCCAGCCCACTGCTGACTTCCTCACACACACTGGAAGCTCACTTTCAGTTCTCTATTTGAGTTCCCATCAGTACATCGGGTCTTACAATAAAAGAGGTGGAGGAGGGTGTGTGGTGTGGGGTCTCTGTGAAGTCTTCCTGTTTTCTCTAAATACTCCTGCTTTTCCTCTCAGTGTAAAAGAGTAAAGCTGTCATAAAAACCTTTCACAGTGATAAACCTTCTGAAGCAAAAGAGAGACAGAAAACAAAAAAGAGACAAAAGATAACAAGACTAAGACTCTTGAATAAGAGTGCTTTGAGCTAAATGCTAAGATGCTCACAATGTTAACATGCAGAAGTATTGCAGTTTAAATGTTTACCATGTTCACCATCATTGTTTAGCATGTAAGCATGACAACATTTGCAATTACATTTTCTATATATCTCTGTCCTAATGAGACAAACACTGATGTAAAAAAGTGTGTGAATGTGGGAAAATTGTTACACTACACTCAAAAAAACTAACAGAGCTATTGTAAGGCAGCTGCAGCGGCAACCGCTCACTTGTCTGACATCAACTTAACTGTACAAAGAACAAACTCTTTATAGGATGAATATGGGCTTTTTTACCTATACCTGATGCTCATGTCCCAATCCCCATTTCCCCAGCCCCCCATCCCAATCACTATACCTTAATCAGTATGGTGAGGGAAATCAATAAGAAGGATCCAACAGTCTGTCAATCAATTGTGTTTTCTATCATCCTTGACACAAGGTTTGTGCAGTGCTAAGGGCTTTTAAATTGTGAAACAATGGAGACAAATTGCATACAAAGTTAAAGATTAAATTCTTCAGTTTTCATAAAAAAATATGAATGACAATAAAAAAGTATAAAGAAAGCAGGGAACTGGATATTGTTTCAGTTATTGTGCGTACTGAGGACAGAAGTGTCCTTGAAAGCTTTGAAACTGTCAAAGTAATAGTAATCAGATAAAAGAGTCTTGCAACAGTTAGTTGCATTTCACCCCTCATCACATTTTATTGTTTTATTGAAGCTGTGACTCCTGCTGTCCCAGGAGGGCATACTGTCAGTGACTGATACATGTTCGGGGGTTTTCAAGGGTCTGTCTTTGTGTGTTTGTGTTGCTTCAGGGTAGAGATAGATGATGCAATACCAGGGGATTACCCCCTCCCCTGGCTCCAGCCTTGCCCGAAACCCAAAACCAAATTATCTTACAAAGACTCCAGAATTGTCCTGTTTTAAGAGAAAATAATAGTTTTTAACAGGAACTCCATACCATTGACAACTCTGTGGGTCTTCGTCTCTGACTGCAAGGAATCGGTGTGTGACACTGGACGATAAGCTGTCCTTCGCTGTGAATATCACTGGGATAACCTGCTTCTGCATACTCATCCTATACAACATCAGGAATATACATCCATTCCTCACCCAAGAGATGACTAAAAATCTATGAAATGGGAGTTTTGAGCCAGCAGCTAATCCCACTTTGTAACTCTTTACTACCCTGGAAGAGCCCCTGCTCCGTTAATATAGTGCAGCCTGGGGTTTTGTGCTGCAGAGCTATTGTTCATTTTAAGAGGCCATTAGCTACTGCGCTACTCCCATGCTGCCAGAGGAGTGAAACACTCCTGTTTTCTTATTGTTGACAAATGTAAACACTGTTAATTTCTAAAAAGCTGGGCACTGTAGTTTCTTTAGTAAATGTTACTCAAACAGGAAGAAAAAGTGCTTTTGTTTGGGTCTACTGTATTTTCACTAGTGTATTAATACGGGTGTGGTGCAGAACGGTCAACCTCACTTAATTTCACCTTGCCATGAGCTTTACTGCAACAGAAAAGGATTCTCTATGAGTGGAACAACCACCATGCATTTGTTATTTATTGTGTCTCCTTGTTTGTACTGATAATTCAACCAGAAGTGTTTCATGTCCACCCCAATGTTGAAATGTTCCCTGATACCTGCCGTTCTCTGTGGCTCAGAAGAACTTTTTTCTTTCACCTGTCCTGAGCTGTGTTGTGATGATTAACGTAGGTGAGTCAGACCTTTTATACTCTGCAGGGATTCCCCCCAAACATTAAAATCTCTCTTGTGTCTCATCTCAGATGTGGGTGACACACATATACAGGTAAGGAGGTGTTGGAAGGCAGCATCCGTGACCACTGTTGTAAGCATTATGTTATGTTATTACAAGTCTGAGTTTCATTCTCCTTCTTTGCTCTCATTTCATTGTGTAGCACTTAGTACAATAGTTACACATATGTGTATATATACATAGATAATATATAGTATTTATAGTATGGTTGTTCATTTGGTAACTACTAACAAATATCAGAGCAGATAAAATGAAGGGACTATTATGTTTCAACAGAAGTGCTTGTTGGATGAGAAGAGTGTTGGAAACCCCCTTCCCCCATACCTTCCCAGCGTCGGAATTGGGGATGACTGCGTCCGACAACTATTTTAACTTTCAGAAACCCATAATTCAACATTCATGCTAACTTCACAGAGTGAGGGGCCAGCTGTGTGGAAGTGAGAAAAGAGCCATGGTAAGAACTTCTCACTCAAGCTCTCCTTCATTCATTACTCTCCTATTTCAAGTCCAACAATACGATGCCTTCGAGGCGATACTGTCTGAAAGGTGGTCATGCCCTGTGACCTATAGCTATAAACACTTTTGTGTTCTGGCATGAACCAACAACATACTGGACGACTATGCGTTAAAGCACAGACCATGAAATTTCCAAATATTTCTTCATGAGCATTTCCACCAGAGAAGATACACAAACAGACAAGATGAAGTAAAGGACATCATTTGTCTGCCTTTTAGAAATCTGTGCTGAAAAACACTGACGTGACAGCATAATGGTTACAGTGGGGTTAGGTTAAGGCACAAAAAACAACTTGGTTAGGGTTTAGGGAAAGATCATGGTTAGGGTTAGTGAACTGTTTCTTTTAGGTTAGGGGACGTTTGTTGTCAAGGTAACAAAAATAAACACTTAGTTAAGATTATTTAACGATTGTGGTACTGCTTTAAAAGTTTACTGACTGTTACTGACTCCTGTGTTATTTTTTACTCATCTAATGCAGACTTGTATATATATTAACATCACCTGACTTCCTTCTCTGCTCCTGTCATAATTAGGGCATTGACACTTGGACGTAAACACGTTATTTTGGGACATTTGCTGAAAGATCAATTGTTTTTCTTGCAAGGAGAGTCATGTCCAATTGGTGTTTTCCATGTGGCATCCTGATGTTGCAGGATTACCTAAATTCAATAAACGAGTTACCTATCTTTATGTGTACAACATATTTTAATGAGGTACTGTAAACACAGTGATGATCATTATGAAGATGTTGAAAAAGTCCACTACATGAATAAACCTCCTACCACATCTTCCACAAATCTAAACCTGAATCTTAGTCGAACCTTAAAACCAAGCTTTTCTTTCTCTCTCACACACATATTCTTTATTCAAACCACAGAGGAAACAAGTCAGATGTCATGGGGGATTTTTCAAGAGTTGTGCATTTGTTTTTCCACTCAAACTTACGTGCAGAGTGGGACCTCCCCTCATCACTCTAATTTACATGCACTCAGTAACCCCAATTCTGTGAAGAAGCAGATAAAGATATCAGCCTGATCAAAGTACATGGCCAACAGCAGCCTGACCGAAAACACCAGAGTTTGTGTGGTTATTCTGAGCATCAGGTTGATCTCTGGAAGGACGTGTGATGCCTTACCATTTTGATTCAATAATTAAAGGGTAAAAAAAAAGACATTGTTTATTATCAAAACCCTCAGCTCTCCATGCTGGCAACACATGATGATGAGTACAGCGTCTCCCTAAATGAGACCAAACGATCCATATCAAGCATTGTAAAAGATGATTGGTTTTTAAAGTCATAAAGGTAGTTTCACAATCTTTTAGGATGCTGTTGCTCTCGATTCATTCCAGTAGGCTATGAAACAGCTTGCATTGACATGAAACTTCGAGTGCAGTGATCTTCCACAGAGAACATTGTTTCTCATTCACATTAAGCTGATTTGAAAACTCCCTGTTGACTGTGTGTTCAAGATCTTGTGGACAAGTAGTAGATAAACAGCATATGCATTCATTTGAGACCAACTTTAGCACAGCGTGAAAAAATACAGCCCTCTCATTTACTTGAATGGAGCCACTCCGTTGGTGCAGGTTTCCAAGCAGGGTGATCCTGCAAAATAACGCAGTTTCTTTTCTTCTGTTTCTTCAATTTGTTTGTCTCATATTAGGATGTTTTGAGTGTACAAATCTGTTACAAACTCCTCAACTTATTCTTTCAGATGATGACTTACATGACAGATGGTATATCCTCAGTAACTAAATCTGGTTGACGCTGCCTGCGCTGAAACACGATTCAGGTCACAGTTTTAGGAAGCAGACTCTGCGGAGTCTCCTGCACCTCACAGCTACGATCCAACGACCCCAAAACAGAGCAGAGAGAATACAAACGTGTGACGCAAACAGTTAGCTACTTCCTTTAGCATGCTAATGATGTGGCGATAGGTTGACTGAGACCACTTTCAGACATAAGAAGGATGACGGGAGGGGGTCAGTGAAGCAGAAGGGGGTGAAAAACTCCAGCTGCCACGTCTCAGCTACATTTACACATGAACACACTGACCCTGTGTCGCACGATCCCCGTTCAGACATGCAGCTACTGACACTAAGTAATAACACTAGGTCAAAGATGAAGGCTCCAACTTGCTTCCTAACGTTCTTTGAGGTGTTTCTTCTGAAGCTTTGTACCATCTCCTGAAAGTCCATAACACCTTGACATCAGATCAGCGAGGATGCTGGAGGAGCTGTAAAGGGGACGAGGCAACATTATGTGGTACAGAGTGTTTATGGGTACACATTCTTGTTCAAAGATCAGACATGTCTCCTGTCACCGATATGAATTAAGCATTTGTTCATTTGCTTCCTCGTATATGGAATGAAGGGATGGAAATGTAGTTTAAAAACAGTAAACTGAAATTAACTTGTATCTGATCCTTATTTCATTAGGGGTAATTGCTGATGTAGAACAGCAGCAGATAATAGTTACATTTGGACGTGTGCTTGTGTCAAACCTGATTTGAACCTGTCCAGTCTGTAACTTGGCGCTAAGTTCTTTACATAGCCAAAACTATGTGGACACCCCATTCATTCCAAAACCATGGGCATAAATCTGCTGCTTCGAAGCTGGATTTGCTCCCATTCACAATGCGTCTGTGTTTATCCGAAATCTTTGAGTCTGTCAGTAAAAAAAAAAAAAACATGCTGCAGGGGTTAACGCACATGATAACGCTCAATGAAGCTCTAAACATTGGCAGATGTCAATTCTGAAGTGATTAATTAGATAATAACTTGCTACTGCACACTGCTTGATCCACACACTCAGTTCTATTATTTGAAGGTAATATTGGCGACTGGCAGAAGTATAATCTGGATTGTGTTAAAATGATCTGTGGTCAAAAAAAAGTACTACAACCAGTGATTTTTAAAAATGTTTATTTTGCTTGAAATGTTACATTGCATTTATAGCAATTCTGTGTAAAAAAAGTATACCTTTTTTGTACATTTGGCTCCTGGTCTGTATTTTGAGTGTGAAGCTTTTTTACCTCAGAACATGCTGGCAGCAAATTATATACATTCTCTCTGCGTGAAACTAGTTTAACAAGAACAACAACACACAGAGAGACAAAGACAAAACACACACACAAGCAGAAAACAGAAAAGCAAACAGAGACACATTAGCACATTCTTGGCATGCACACACACAGTGCCAGCCAGGCTCAGGATCTCGTGACTGAGCTCTGATATAATGGTCTTATTATTTTAACATGACTCTCACAGCCTGTGACGTACCGACAGGAAACGCACCGTCAGAGCTGTGTGGTGGACTTCGGGGGGAGCAAAGGGTTCAGGGTAATGGATTACAGATGAGGATAATGTAGGGCAGCTGCGTCAGCCTCGGAATAAACTAGAAGGACCGTAGACTTACCCGCTGTTGAGTCACATTCAGGCTAAATGTAGATTTAGCATCTCAGAGTGAACACATGATGATGAAGATGATGACTGACAACAGCTGCTACACATTTACTGTATGAAAGGAAAAGGGGTATGATATTATCACGTGTGAAATTTTCACACCGTGCGGAATAATAACTGTTGATAAAAAAATTCTGAGAAAGAAATGAAACCTCAGTGGAGGAGACGAAACTGATGAAAATCAAAATTTTACATAACTAACTTTCTCATTTATCTTTTGAGTGGGAACATCAGCAGGCAAACTAACAAGCTTGATAGTAAAGCAAAAGGTTAGTGTGACTGGATTGAACTTTGAAGGTCAGCTAGGCTGTTTGCAACACTCAAGGTGTCAGCCAGGCTTGGAGATTTTTGGGTTGTCAATGGGTCACCAATTTAAAAAATCTTCACCAGTGGAATACCTTTAATTTAATCTGGGCATTTTCTGCCCCACGTCTGTTATACACAACTAAATTTGCTTAGCTGCACAGCTAAGCCCTGTGCTAGCAATATACGACATATTTGGCAATATTGTGGTGTATTCAGGCCAAAATTGGACTGGCATAGTGAGCTTAAAGAAGTCTTGTAAGTCAAGTAAGTTATGTTTTATAGATATATCTTACAGCAGATTCTTTATTCATTGAAACATGTTGCAAATGTTGCAAACAGTTTATACAATGGCAACATATGACTAAAGTTGCTAGGTTAGCTGTTTAGATCTGTGACACATTGTAGTGAAAAGGATTCACATTTTCTTGCATAGGTGGCTAATGATGAGCAGATAAGTGCTTTGCTGCAGTGACGTAAGATTTGGCATCTTGATCTGCATTCTAGCACTTGAATTGTTGTGTTATTATTATCCCCTATTGAATGTTTATGAATTCATTTGTATTATTTATTATAGATCATATATTGATTTGGATGGATTTTGAGCCATTATTATGCTGAAAAATATCAAACCAATCTGGCAACAATAAATCTGGAAAAATGACTGCAATCGACCATCATTGGCAGTTACATTTTGTCCAACGGTAACACTATTAAAATCAATCCGCCGAACCAAAAGAAGCTACACTGTTTGTATGTTTATTTGTTAGCAAACTGCAATAAGAATGTTATGCAATATAACACAATATAGATAATTTGGTTTTAACGTATCTGGTGTGAACAGGACTGGGAATAGGGGACATAAATAATTGCTCCTACATCCACAGGAGTTTTTTCTTCTTTCTTTCCATTCTGCCGACATGCTGTGAATGCATCTAAGTGCTAATCGCAGACAAATCTTGTGTATTTAGCCATATTTTGGCATATTCTGGATCACTTCTGGTATACATCTGCATTTCTGTAGACAGCTAACCGAACTATAGTGGTTATAACAAGCTGTGTATTTAGCCATATTTTGTCATGTTCTTTCATAAAATCTGATGATCTGGAACACACTGAGTGTACTGATGGACAGTGGAGATTTTAAATATGCTGTCATTATAAACAAATGTGTTTCACCTTAAACAGAAATTAAAACACATTCCAGATAAAATAGGATCACAGATGGAATGATTTGACAGATTGAAGATTTCACTTCAGATACAGCACATTTTGTGTTGTATTGTGGCCAGTGACTGTACTCAGAATGTGGTTTGGACTGAGTTGTGTTATAACCTTTTTTTCTGAGCTCTGTCATTATGTCATGAAGAGTTAGAAAATAAAACAAACTTTAGTCTTGTTGCTTCTTTGTCTCTGCATTTTTCTTTTCATCCTCTCCATCTTTGCCCACCTCTTTCTCATTTATTTCCTCTTTTCATATTCTTTTTCCATCTCTCCATGGCTATCTCCTCTCTCTCTCTCTCTCTCTCTCTCTCTGTCCTGATGTAGCGGATCAGAATGAATGAGTCAGAATATGCGGGTCGCTGAACCACATGAGAAGCAAACACAGTCAGCTACTGTACAACGCCCACACAAACACACACAATAGGCTTGGTCTGTTAGAGTTTGAAATAAAGTGACACTCAAGCCAAAATGTAACTAAATCGAATACTCAGCCCTGTGGCTGTGGAAAATGTTTGTCTTCCTTCATGGAGAACAGGAGCTGTGCTCAACTGTGTGTCACTTAAAATATACTTAAAATATTTTCCAATGAGGACAAAAATAAAGTGAAGCCGTTTATAGCTCCTGTTAATTTACTAGTCCATCTTTAAAAAAATGTCTCACAAATGTTTGGTTTAATTTTTTAAAATGCTCAGTAACTTCCTAAAACAACTAGGCACTGATGTTTTTAGCAAACAAACCAACAGGACATTATATATTTGATGAAGACTGTTTTTAGCAGCAGATTAATACACATTCAGAGCTCTAGTGAGTTTTCCTGGCAGCAGGACAATGTGTGTGGGACTGACTCAAAATAAACTACAGTGTGTGTGTTCATGGCAATAAATGGACATGTCACCCAGTGCAAAAGTGTGGCTCACTGATTAGTTTATAGCCATACTTGGAATATAACTATAGGGGTGGTAATGTCTGTCAATAGGTTAGTTGGTCAGTTGGTCCAGGATTTCTCAGATATGCTGTTGAAACATTTATGACCTCTGACAAATATAAACCTTCATGATTCAGTTGCAATATAGCAATGCAATAACAGAGATAAAGACTAAGAGCCTGTAAATAAAAATGTAAACACAGATCACCTGGTGGCAAGTTTTGGCTAAGCTCCACCTCTTCAATTCCTTCCACCAACTACTATGTTTTTAACTGAGTGAGGAGGAAAACATACTGAGATCATGTTTATGTGTATTTAGCACAGTTACTATCAGGCATCTCCCTGCACTCTTTCATAAAACAACAAAGCTAATCTGTTGCTTGCTGATGAAAAGGCTTTTATGGCATCTTGAACTAATCGGTTAGCTGCTATCTGACACACCTGACAGTCACATCCACTTGTTCGCCCTGACCGAGATACTTACACACACTACAATTATCATTATATTACTCGATACAGCACTTTACCAATTGAACTTCTTTCTCAAACACTAAAATAAATTGATGTTAACCTCCACCCATCCTCTGTGGACATCCACCGGAAAGGTTTCATTTCAAGAGTTTAATTTAAAAATAAAATACTGACAGTTTACAAACTCTCCAATTAAATGAAAATTCAAACTTGTTTTTTTTAGATCGCCTTCTCTGTTATATCTCTTTTATCGCCCAAACTGTTTTACAAAAAAAAAAATGTTTTGCATAGAGAGTACAAAAAAGTATAAAGTCACTTAGAGTTGATAAAAATGACACTGAGATGTAATTTTTAAAACATAACATCTTTTATTTAGACTGGCCTTTTTCTCACCTCGTGCTACTGTGCGTTTTTAACATCTGGTATTACTTTTAGGTCTGTTACTTATTGTTTGATTATTGTTGTTTACTGTTTTAGGACGTTGCTTATGGTTTATTGTTGTTTCGTTACTGTTTTGATATTTTTAATATTTTTCTCTTGTAACCCCCTTTGTGAACTTTATCTGTAAATGGGGATATATAAATGTTACTTACTTGAGAACATGAATCCACATTTGGCTTGTCAACAAACTAAACATTTTCTTCTCTCCATGGAACTATTTCTGCTTAAAATCCAATAGCAAAGCCTTCTGTCAAACAAAACCTAGCTAGCCAATCAGTATTTCTTTTTCAGTTTACCTTTTAAATGCGAAGGACTTTAGACCTCTGTTTTGAATGAAAATCTCTGCATAACATGTATTTTGTATCACTGTAATAGGTTATTGTTTAAGTTAGGAATCATATTTAGAACAGTTTGAGTCTTTAAGAATCAATGAAGAAAATAACACTGAGGTGTTGGTTGTTGAACAAGTGAAGCAAAGGTTTTCCAGAAGTGCATTCAAAAGAAACACCTATGTTGCACAGGAAGGAGATAACAGAAACTTTGGCACATGTTCACATGCTACACATGCACACTTGGACACATGGACTGAGCACAGGTTGCACAACACATCTACCTGCCGCAGACTCACACCTTGCCCTGAGAAAATATTTGCATAACCCTACAGAGGGCTCACAGAGGGGGACTGGGGTGTGAAGGGGAGCATTGTAGAGCAAGGACTGTGGATTTGTAATGGTTTGTTCTGACATAACTTTTCTTCCCATTTAAAGTAGTGAGGATGGGAGCTCCCAACTGTAAATTGTGTAAACTGCACACCCATGCAGGTGTTCTCATTCTCAGTTCACCCCTTTGATTTAAATATTTGTTTTTCGCAAACTTTAGGTAAAAAAACAAGTTAAATTTTTTAACTAGGGCAAGCATAATGAGATTTTATCCCATATTTTAATTACTCCCAGTGTATCAATTTTATTATGGGCTTAAAACTCATCTTAAGTAACAGCTCTATCCTTATGCTTCACTATGTTTTCATGCGTATGTTTTGATTATCTTCTAAAGTTGTACAATTTCCTCCCTTCCTATGGGGATATATATCTATATAATCACACAGTACAAGGAGTGGCTGTGTCTGTGTGCGTGTGTGTATATAAGCAATAAAACCACACAGATGCCACAGCTCTCGTTCATTCTTTAATTATGTCAATATTAAAAAAAAGTGCTGTTTGGAAATACCATTTCCTATTAAGTCCTCAATTTAAAGCAAAAAAAACACTAAAATAATTTATGATACAATAACAAAAATATTTACATTTTTTAAAAAAAAATCTGTACAATATATATATCAGAAAAAACATTACAGGCCAGACTGCAGCCAGGTGGAGGTAGGTTTTTATCATGCTAAGAAAGAAAAAAAAAATCATCCCTGCTTTCTTGTTAAAACCTCTTAGTCTTTACTTCAGAAGGCAGTTCTTTGTGACTGTGAAGCTCTACAAAAATGAAAAAAACATATTGGAGACATTTGGAAGAAAAAGCGAAAGCTTCCCTGAAAAACGGGTTCATGTTAGAAGCAGACAAGGTTTTAACAAGACAGCAACATAATCAAACAAGGAGTCCTGAACAGAATGCATTTCAAGGCAGAACAGGTTTTTACCATTAAAACACCTTATTATTCCTTCCAACCAGGGTCTGTTCAAGTACACCGAGACTGAAGGAAGAATTGTTAAAACACAAAAAAACAGAATGCATTTTAAGACATTAACACAAGTAAGCAAATGTTTCCCATTTGCACATTTCATTAAAATCACAACATTAAATGGATGACGTTGGCAACAATTGAGTAGACTTTAGAGTAAATGGCATTCAGCTAAAACTTCATCAAAAAACCTGATAGTAAGTGGATACAACAGGTTCCTTGTGAACATGTACAGCGTTTAAATGTTTTTAAAATATTACTTGGTGTTATGGCTCTCCTCCATAGGTATTTTGTGTTGGGCACAGAAGGGTACCACTGAAGGCAATCCATTTTTAAAAAAAGAGGAATGTTGGTCAGTGGCCCTCATTCGTTAACATGTACGTAGTTCAAATCTTATTTAACACAATATTTTTTGTAATCATAGGCCTAAGATCTCATGTCACATCTGCTCAGAAACATGATGACTCTGTAACTGAATTACAGTATATTTATCCTCATAATGTGATGAAGCTCAGCCTTTAAATGAGCTACAATTTCTTTCTTTACACCCACTAGAGGTTCACAGAGAACCTTTAACAGTTTCCAAGAAGGTTTGATGGAAGGCCACTGACACAGTGACACTTAAGCAATTTCCACTGGATTAATGGACATCTAATAATAAAAGGTGTCAATGTTTTTTTTAACTTAGACTTAGCAAAATGGCTGCTCTATAAGCAGCGGTATTAAATGTCACAGTAGCGCTGCTGTTGCAGCTTCCTCCGACCAGAACCTTTAAAATAACATTGTCAGGACACCATCGGTCTGTCACTCTCTTTCGAACATGCAACAATCAAATGTTGTCCAGAGGTTTTCTATCCCGACTTTGGCTGATTTGCTACGACAGCACAGCTCACAGTTCAGTTCACTTTCCAGTTCAGTCTCCTCAAAACCTGAATGCTGTTTAATATGGCTACCACTGAGCTTGAACAGTTTATTAATGACAAATACTTAAATACACAAAGTAATTTTAAGTTTCCAACTCGAGCAAACACACACAAACACTCACACACAAACACACACTCTGAAGTGAGTGAGCTAGTGGTGAACTGAACTGAGACCGAGCATTGTTACGTTTACAGTATCAAACCTGGTCTATACAGTACTGTCATTAACAACATTAACCTGATAACAGAGTGGTGTTGGGCCCAAGGGTCTTCCTGAGGCCAAACAAGGCTGAAAGCACACTGAAGAACCTTTTTCGTGATCAACAAAATTAAAATAGCATGAGATTTGGAATTTAACTTGAAATGACAAGAAGTGCAGTTGGCCAAATACCTCCAAAGCCACCATCATCACCTGTCAGATGGAGGGATCAATGGTTAACATGGCTATAAGACATCCTGAAAACACAATATTCAAGTTTCATTCAACTACTGAGCAAATGTGGCTTCCAGTTATTTGAGCCAACAGGTGCCTTGTGTTATTTTGCCTGTGCCATTTGGCATCCCCAAAGTAAAGATTCACAATTCTGCTGAAATAAACAAATAACAAAAAATGTATTGTTCTCGTCTTTCAGTGTGCATCCAGCCAAACAAAATATAATAAATTCTGCTCCCTCCTTCCTTCTTTCAACTTTAAAAAGCATCTTACACTACAACAGTCAGCAGTCAAGGCATGAGAATGATCAATTCTGAGGCAATGAGTGTGTTGTTTTAGTCCATGGCAACAGCTGCAGGTGGGAGTCTATACAGAGCTATTGTTACCATAAAGTCCTTGAAATGTAAATAATTTGTGCGTCCTTTTCAGCATGACACGCCATTCTTTATCCCGCCCATCCATCTGCCCTTGTACAAAGTCTCTTCCCTAATCCACCCTTGCTCCCCACATTGTCTCAAACAACTAAAAATGTAGCCCATGGTTTCCCCCTGGTCCATTAGCTGCGGAGCTGTTCTAGCCTGGCTTTCAGCTCTTCCTGTTTGGCTCTAAGTTTGTCTCTCTTGGATTGCAGTCTGTGGCCCTCATCTTCCAGACCATAGATACAGTCTCGAGCCTTCTTCAGGATCACCACCTTGGACGCCTTGTCATTGTGCGAGAGCTCGGGCACATTGTCCCGCAGGCGCATGAAGCAGTTCTTCAGCTCATTGCGCCGCTGCCGCTCCATCACATTGTGTGTCCGCCGCCGCTCCTCCTCATCCTCAGTCTCTGTCGAGTTCCGGGACGAGTGGTGATGATACCGTGACGAGGATGAAGATGAAGAAGAGCCGCGAGAAGAGTGGTGGTAGCGCGATGAGCTGTCACTTCCTCTCGAGCGCTTGTTGGACGAGGAAGAGGATGAAGGAGGCGGTGAGGCGGGACAGGGTGCTGCATAGTTGTGCTGCAGCTGGATCTCAAAGTGGTGACGCTGGAGAGTTCGCTGCTCCTCTTCCTTCTTCTGCTGACGGACAGACAGGTCAGCCGATGAGGGCACAGGGGAGGGGCTGGAGGTGCAGCGCACCACAGTCACCACATCAATTTCCTCCTCTGTCAGAGAGAAGAGAAAGGAGAAAGGGAGGTTGGATGAGTTTCCTGACACATGTTTTGTGACCCTTATGGTAATTTTATCTGCTCTGTGAAGGTGTCAAGACATTTCAGCAGCGCACTGACACTAAAAAAAACCTAGTGTAGAGTGTAGACACTGTATATAACACACCAATGTAGCTCACACACGAAACCAGTCAGTAGTGAAAATCTGTAAACAGCCATAAATGGGCAGAAGCTACAGAGTTATAAGCAGTAAGTCTGTTAATAATTGAAGGCAGCTCAAGATCACAGCAACAGTTACATGTTTAAACATTAGTTACAGTTTATGTTGCCTGAAATGTACAATAAAGTACTTCAAGTGAAATTGAAGCATGAAAAGCCATCTACAGTTAAATTTCAAAAAACTATCTTAAAACATAAATCCAAAATTAGTGTCATATATATTCCCATGTTTTAACAATGAGTAACCCTTGAAAGAAAATCCCATGCATATCTGCCTCTTCCTCTCTGGTTTATAGCCAGGACTGTAAAGCCAGAGGGCTCCAGTCGGTAAAATGACTCATTACAAATTAATGGATGGAGTTGCAACTGTTACCGCTGAACATGAGTCACTCACACACACACACACACACACCCTTACAGTTAATTCTATCTCCTAAAACCTCTCATCTACTCATGTCAGTCAAAAGATTAAACCCCGCCCACGCTACAACAACATCCTCTCCTCTTCATGGGTTATGCAGATTACAGGTGGGCGTCCAGATAAGCTGAGTGCAAATAACAATCCGGCTCACTGCCACTAAACATTAACAGTAAATTATCAATTAAATGCCAGAGAAGCAGTTCTGAGGAAGGAGTGTTTATACTGATAAGCTGCATAATAACAAGGCAGGAATGAGATTAAAGTCTGATATAACTATCAGAAACATCAAGAAAAATACAAACTAGTCTAAAAGGGCAGGATTTTGTTAAAAATATGATCCTAATGGGATCAAAGATTAAATACTCACAACAAGTCCAATACTTCTGGCTAAATTTAATGTGATAAAATCTGAACTCACCAGAGTCACTGGAGGAATAGTTGGACAACTCGCCACCGGTTGATCCGTAATCTGATGTGGCCTCGCTGGGCTCCTGATTGTCCATCAGGTTCTGGCAGTCCAGCGTGGAGCCGGCGATCTCCTCAAAGATGCTGGTGTTGATGTCAGACAGCAGCGGGCTGGAGCCGAGCATTGTAGAGACCAGCTTCTCCTCCAGGCTCTTGTCTGCTACCAGGCACTGCCAGAGGCAGTCCTCAACGCTCTCCTCCAGAGGGGAGCAGGGCAGGCTGGGCTCGCCCTCCTTCTCACCAGCATTGGAGTGGAAGAAGTCATAGTTCCAGTTGAGCTGCATGTCATGATCCTCCAGCAGGATGTCCGACACGTAGCTCAGTTGGTCCTCTTTGGATAGGGGCTTAGTGCCGCCCACCCCAGCCTTCATAGGAGGAGACTGCGGCGGTGTTGGCAGCGACTGGAGGTCTTTCATCAAACTCTGGCAGAACTCATCGTCAAACAGCAGCGGCTCCGAATAAAGCCAGTCCTGTGACTGAGCGAAGCTTTGCAACATGTTTGATTGTAGAATCTGGGAGAACAACAAAAAACAGGACAAAAAAACTAAATCAGAGAGGTAGTGGAGCGTGTTAGGTTTAGATCCAGAGAAGCTGAGCCAGTAGTGTGTTTAAAGCAGCGCCTAAAAAGAGCGTAAAAAGGGTAAATCCCAGCAGCAACACCAACACGTGTTGTAGTGAAAGTTTAAACCAGTTTCTCTAGACTGAGACCCTGACCGACAGTGTGCGCTTTTTATCTGTGTTTACATCACTGTAGCCCCGCCCCACTGCTCCCCAGGAGGCAGTAAATCACCCAAAAAGATTAAGGACGCCCCTCCCCATGACATCATAGAACAGCTGGGAGAGACTGGGGCA
>JAPMOB010104247.1:0-12667 GCA_029875015.1 Lepomis gibbosus
AGAGGTCTCCAAAACTGCTGGCTATGTGACTGCCTGTCCACACAAGGCAAGCCACCGAAATACAGAACAGATGCAAGCAAGGACAAAAACCCTGCTGTCCCACAGTATCATTCCCACTTGACGGGCGGTGAAAAAGGTTAAGCAATTGTCTACCATTTTTGTTCATTTTCAGCCTTCCTTGATCCCTGTGGTCATGATCAGAGAGGACCATCACCTTGACTTAACATAGTGAAGATGCTCAGGCAGGACTGAAATAAGTCCTTTACTGTACCATCACAGGCTTCCTTATAAGGGCTGGAAAAGATCCCCTTTGACTTCTTTATATTCTTTATGCTCTTCTCGGCTTTTTATCTTTTACCCTCACCCTCCCTCTTGCTCCACCTCAATGTCTTTATTTTCCATTCCATCCATTATGGATACCAAGAGTTTTCAAAATGACTGTGTGATGATGTCACTGCTAATACAGGCAGTCGTGTCTCAACAGACCACCTTTGCCAAATATACTTCTTTCCCGCAACTTTCCTGCTTTCATTATGTCTCTTAATTGTTATCTGTTCCTCGAACAGTGTCAGACATGGGAACACACCACACTGTAAGAGGTGGTCAGGAATAAGCCTACATCAGTCACTTTAAAAGGTCAAATAGAATAGCTTTCTTAAGTTATTGTATGTGAGTTTGTGTATGTATGTGTATGTGTGGTGGGGAAAGATAAAGATCCAAACAACTTATTTTTATAACAAAAATAAATTGCTTGTTTTTATCAAACAGGTTCATTTTGGCAGGAAAACACAAATGGGTCATACACAACAGTATGTACTTAAACTACATGCTCATTCATTTCAAAGGTCTTTGCAACTTTTGCAAACTTAATAGTACCCCCTTCTGACTCCTGCACACACTTTGTACTAGATGCTGAAATGTTGTAATTACTTTTGCACCAGAGGACTTTAAACAGCGTTCAAGGTCATTCAACCAATGCAGTTCATTACTCTTCAACATCTCGTTAGCTTTTGTATCAACATCTATGACCTTTTGCTCGGTTGCACTATTTATTATCACATTACTGTTTTCAATGACAGCGTGGAACAATAACACAGTATGCTAAACTGTTAATCACTTCAGACGACAAGAAAAAATTTCATTGAAATTGTTTGCCGCTGGCTGTGAATGCTTTATTCTGCTTAATTTAAGTACACATTCTTCCTTTAGTCAACATAATACACATAAATCAATTTGTTTATTTAAAGAATACCCCAGTGTTCATCAACCCTTCTATCAACATATTTAATGATCACTAAATGTTCTGGTCTTTAGTGATCAATACAATAGACAATACATCATTACAAATCCAGAGTGTCCCTGATTGTAATGATGTAGTACTAGATATGTTATAATAAGGAAATAGTGAATTCTCTGCACATTGAAAATGTATCCATCAAATTCCAACATCTGACAGTTTGGAGTCAACTACATTATGGTATGTATGGCATATTATTGTTTAATGTAAACACCATTTATGTGCACACAGAAAGAAATCAAATCAAAAAAACAGTAGCTGAACTTTTAGTAGTGATCAGAAAACTGATTTTCATGTAATAACAAATGCCACTATTTGCTTGTTGGCAAAATGTGCAGTACCAGTACCTGCAAAGACAAAGAGCTTGCTCCATGATGATGCATCATAAAATATTGTTCCTGTAGAGCTTGGGAGCATGTAGCTATCATTAAATTAGAGCAGCTGCATCTCTGATAGAAACAACTCAATGCTGGTACATTTGGAACAAACAGGAAGTTTTGTCTGCCTGCTTGTTTTGGACTTTAGGGTGCCTAAATGATGATATACACATGATATAAAGTATTTAAGTGTAGCATTTCTGTAACTAAAAAACACACACAATCTAGTAAATTTCTTCAAAAATATATTCAGTAATTACATACAATGCATATAATATGAAAGACCAAGTTTTGTTAATTAAAAATTAAAAGTGGACAGAATAATAATGTAAACTGTTGCATATATCTGTATAAAACTCTTTACTCTATCAATAGGTCAAACTCAAAACCAATAAGATGAGGAGGAACTTGTAATTGCAGTGGAGAGTAATCCCATTTGCCTTAACGCAAGACAGCAGATCATCTGTGAAGAAAGAGGCAGACAGAGAGAGACAGTTGATGATTTGAGCATAATATGTGTGTTTGTCTCATCTTGTCACTGTGCTGTCAAAATTCAATACGTGCAAATGTGCAGATGTGCTGTGCAGTGTGTGATCGCTGTTCAGTGAAGTGCTGACTGACCTTCCTCTCCACCCACTCAGACCTCTAGAACTGTGGTGAAGTGGAGGGGGAGCAACCCAGGATACAAATCTCCTCCACAGGCTAAACAAGGCAAAACGCCTCAGTGACGTGTCTGACGCATATCTGTGTGAGTGAAGCAGATAGATAGATAGATAGATAGATAGATGTGTCTAACCTGAGACTTTCTGTATTTTTGGGATTAATTTGTTCCAGAAGTGACATTCTTTAGCTCTCATCATCCTCTTTTGTTCTGGGTGGTTGTAGTTCAGAGTGACGTACTCCTGCTGTTCAGGTGTAAACATGGGCCAGTTAGCGCCATCAATTCCTGGATTCCTGACAAAAAGAAAAGCCAATTAAGACAGTTCAACAATATCATGAAGGTCCTTTGACAGTTTGAGTGACCGATTGTCTATCTGATTATGCGTACCCTGTCCGGGCAAAGTTGCCCCAGTGTTTCATGATCTTCTTGGTCATGTTCACTTCATTCTTCGTGTATCCCAGGGATGCATCCAGAGGCATCCCAAAGACAAATTCTATCTCATAGCCGTGCATAACACCCATCCATTCTGGCCAAGGATTGATGGACGACCGGTGGTCAAATAAATACAGGAAACTCTTGCCACCATGTTGTGAGTACCTGGGGAAAAAATAAATGTAAATATTGAACCCTTTTTGAACTGCAGCAGGTCAGATTAATTAGAGAAAATAAAACACAAACATATGTAACAACCACAAGAAAATGAGAATTGACTGTCCTATTTTCTAAGGTTGGTGACCCAAACCATCCAATTGAACAAGACAGTTAGCCTTCAGAAGGCATTCATTTGAATAGTGTACAACATTACAGCGAGAGTGAGACTGCAAAGGGATCCTGCAGAAAAGTGTACATTTTTCTACTTCTCTTCTCTTGTGCTCATCATGTTAAAAGAAACAGTGATTGCCAGCGTGATGAGAGTTTCCAGAGTTGTAACATTCTTTGTCATATTATTATAAATCACTGTGCAGTATTTTGGCATCTGATACTTCCTGGATTGTATTTTATTGTCTCACTGTTACCTAGAGCAAAGATCCAGAAATACCAAGGTTTGTCACATGCACAAGTAATATGAGAATATGAAATGCAATACGGCTTTCTCCTAAGGTCACATTAAAAGACTAGTGTGAGAGAACCCTTTATTTATTCATGAGCTCGCTTCTCTAACCTTTAGACCTTCATTGCCTAAACTATTAAAAAAATATTATTAATATATGTTTAAAAAAGTGCAATTTGGCTGTGTACATGTTACATATATATATATATATACATACATATACACACAATGTGTGGAACAGTGTCCCGGACAGAGGTCATTGTCAGTTCAACATCCTTATTGATTGACGAAAGGTTTTTCTTCTCCCCTCACGTCTCTGTCTTGAACTTGTGGCTACAGAGCCGTTTGCACAGCACAGAAGCTGGGGTCGTGGCGGTCCATCATAATCCTACTAGCTCTGGTTATGTACCTTCTGGTGTTTAAGAACAACACAACCCCACCAACGCAGACTATTTTTTTCAAGCAGGGAACTGATGGTATGTTACTTATAAAACTTAATATTATCCCTTACTTTTGCTACTATACAACACTACTTTTATTGCATTCACCATACTCATTTTTCCTTGACATCTAGTTAAGAAAAACAAAACATTCATTCTCAGTCCAGTACTGGAATTTTAACAATCAAACTTTGTGGTTATTCCTTATGACCATAAGTCAGACCACATTGTTAAAATTCAGAATTGCTCCTTACATGTGAATGAATTCCAGTACAGGACAAACAAATTGATGGTCCCCGACCAAAGTACCCAGCGAGTCACGATTTTTCATCTTGTTATTCTCATCAGTCCAATCAGTGTATTGGAAAATTGCCGCTTCGTTTGTGATATTATCTGCATCTGTCATATCAAGGTTCACTCCAGTCAGGAATTCATTCCTGGTGATGAGACTCTGACCCATGATGTTAAATCCAGGCACGTTATACATTAGCAAGGCGGTCCCTTCGTCCTTGTTTAAGCCAAGTAGGACCTCTTTCTTTGGGAGTTTACTGGTCCTCAGCAACACCTGCAGGGAAAAACTAAAATGGTTTGATGTTTGTGATGCAAAATGTAAATGAAGGTGATACTGTAATGTTATAAAGTATATGATAACACACACACACACTTACTTCAACTGTATCTGGAATGAAGTCTCCATCAACATGAGGGACAAAGAAAAAGGCTAACATTGTGGGCTGTGTGAAAACATCATATTGCTTCAATGTGATGTTCTCAGGATCAGCCTGCTGCAGACACGTTTCCAGATGAGCTGCATTAGACGTGGGACACCCGAGTAACGTTGCCAGCTTCATGGACCTGGATGAAGGAAATGAGGAGGAATGTAAAGGAAAAAGAGGCATTTCAAAAAGATGCATGGGGGTTCTTTTGTTCTGGTCTTTCTCATGACTTTGGAGTACTTGAAAAAAATACATAAAATATTTGTCCCCATGTGTGTTAATAAACATTGAACACTAACTGATCATGACTGAGCATGAATCTCAGTGATTTAGTGTTACATTAATGTAAAAGTTTACATGTTGTAGATTTAATCACTGAGTTGGTAAAAAAATGATATGAGTGAAAAGATGAACAACTAAATAAATAAAATTAATCACTGACTCAATTAATACTCCCTACCTTTGCCAGGCCTCAGTCTGGCTGATTGTTGCCCAGGGTGCATTAGGAGAGCCACTCTGCATCACAGCCCTTTGAAAAAGACCATGACTGCCAGGGGAGAGCAGGTGGTAGCCCACAGATGCTGATCCAGCACTCTCGCCAAACAGAGTCACCTGGAAACAACAGCATATCGCAAGCCAACAGCCTGTTTAATTGTTTTTTAAATTTAAGCAAATCTTGTTATCTGATTTTTGGATACAAGACAAAAGTATTTTACCTTTGAAGAATCACCTCCAAAAGCAGCGATATTATTGGCTACCCATTGGAGGGCCAAGCGCTGGTCCAGCAGGCCTGCATTGCCTCGGATATTCTTGTTGTCAGGAAGAGACAGGAAACCGAAAGGTCCAAGTCTGTCAATAATGAGCACAACAAGAGGTGCGTAATCAAGCCAGATACCATTTTATGACAACCTTAGTCTAATGCAACTTCCAGTGTAGACAAGAACTCAGTGTCACTGGCTGTACAAATAGGAGTTTCCATATCCATACAATCCAATATATCCATTCATTCATTCAGTTTGCTTCCATTCTTACCTGTAATTCATTGATACCACAACAACACCTTCAGATATACTCAAGAAGCGACCATCATAAATGTCCAAAGAGGACGTTCCTAAAGCGAACCCGCCTCCATAGATCCAGACAAGGACAGGAGCCAGTGCTGAGTGCTGAGTCTGGGTTTTGTTGAAACGTGGGGACCAGACATTTAGGTATAGACAATCCTCACTCAGAGGAGTGTTTGGGTTCCACATCTCTGCACCTTTGAACCCTGGAAGGAATGGTCATATTATTCAGAGTCAATAGCGACAATTCGATAGTCTTATCTGTGTTCCTTTGTGAGATCAGTTATACCATCAAGTTCAGCCTCATTATGACACTTTATTGAAGGCAATATTCAGAGCCAAAAAGTTACAGAAGCCGTAAGTAAATAAATAAATCCTTGGTTTGTTTTCTTCTTAATGAGCACCGTTGTCCAAAGCAGAAACATCAATGCCTTCTATCTAATCAATTTGTTTTGGTTGTCATATCTACAGTCTCTCTGGAGTATGTTTTGGGCATTTGCTCTGTAGTGTACATATGTCTGGCTCTGGTCGTAGCTGCCTTCCAAACAACCCCTGACAGGTGGCTGTCTATAAATAGTAATCCATGACCTAGCCCCCAAGCCATCTCTTGGTAGGGGGACTAGGCCCAAATTCACTTTGTGTATGTGTGCTTACGAATTTGTATTAGAAATATATTTGTTTGTTAAACTGATACAATGGCTTCAATCTGTTTCTTAGCATTTACACCAAAGATTTATTACTGTCTGCAATACAGCAATAAATCATCCAATCACTCACGCACTGTGTGTGGGTGTCTGTATGTGTGATATGGTGTTATATAACTGTCACCGCCTACTGAAATTCCTACCTGAAGTTAGTGCAATGGTCTTTGAAAGACTTTTTCTATTCAAACGTGCTTGGCACCTTGTCACACCTTGGTCACTGCCAACGTGCCAATGCACCACTAAACCATATTTAGCCTCATCTCAGTCCGATTTAAGTCTGCAAAGTCTCAATATATATAATTTTATATAATCACTGAACTTTGCACATGAAGATCAGTTTACTCTTCACGATTAGTACTATTCAGCCAATGAAAACTCTTGTCTAATGTTTTCTGTGGCCCTAAGGAATCTTGCCTGACTCTGAGAAAATAACCTCTGATAATGCCTTGCCCTTTTATTAGATTTATTTTGGGTTGCGCTTGGAGATTTAAAATGTTCGACAAAACACCTGTGTAACAAACCGTTTTCAAGTTGTATCACTGGAAGTGTAAGATCAGGGTGTCAGAGCTTGGATTATTCCAAAAGGGACTTAAAGTCAGGATATCTTGGCATCCGTTTTATTTATTAAATTCTATTCTTTTTTTCTCTTGTGAATCCCTTATTTTTTTTGGAAGTTCAAAAGTAACAGGTACAGATTCATGTTTGTAATGATTGTTACCTTGGACCTTGTACTGTACCCACCACGTTTCATTAGCTTTTACTGAGAGTACATGAGAAGAGTCAAATAAAATCCTAATGGCCTGCCCAATAGCTGACTGCTCAAAAGTCAGCATTTTGGCTTTCCCCTCACCATTCAAATGGTGCCCATGTTTATGTACATGCACGCTACACCACAGTATGATTCAATGCTATGCTACTCATTTTGTTTTGAAAGAAATGCAAATCATCCACCCAAACAAGCAGTGGAGGGAGGCTTCAGCAGACTACGTTGGAAGCAGCGTGGGAGAAGTAGATAAACAAAAGCAAGACAAACGATCAAATGCCACAGAAAAGTGGATAGCTACACACGGCATTCTGATTAGTACTGGGGAAGATGTTGATCGTAGGAACGTTCTTTAAATCACAACGCAGTTGCTTGGTGCCGCGGAGTTGCTCTTTGCTCACAAACAGCGAGGATCAGTCTCTCTTCCAATGATTTGTGCTCTGCGTCGCGTACAAAAAGTTCAAGACAATTCAACTTCGGCAGCTAAGTGGGTGTGTGTGAGGCCACTACAACCGCGACAATTGCACGGGAACACACCCGCTAGTCATACCTTGTGCTTGACCACTTCACCTTGCTACAGAACATAAGACTGTTTATACTGCTCCCTGATAAAAGAAAAATTCTTCTGCTGATACCTATTCAGAAACTCCCCAAGAAAACTGGATTCTAATTTTAATTCAGAGATAGTGATTTGTGTGGATGTTGTTTGAACATAATAATAACTTAAGTAGTTTAACTAGTTAGTTTAGTCCTTTCCATAAAGTCCTAGTGATTCATCAATAGCTGACATTTCAGTCAAGTTTTATTTACTGGACCTCTTTTAGGCAGAGATTTGAATAATAAGAAACACATTTGAATAAATTACATTAATTTACAATTTATGCATTGTGTCCATCCGTGTAAACATGTGTCGTACCTGGATAGGCTGCATCTGGCATCTGGTAGCAGCAATTTGGGAATTTGGTGGCATTCCTCACCCCTTCCCATCCCTGTACTGGCTCTGGGGCTCTGAATCTCAGTTTCCCCAGAGGGGGTTTTCCATAAGGAATTCCAAGAAATGCTCTAACATGACCACCTGGCACTGAAAGCAACTTCCCTTGAACTGCTCCATGCCTAGTGTTGATTAAAAGGTCATCTTGGGTAGCAAGTGATGCAGTCAGGAAATGAAGCACCAAAAAGATAAGGGTGAGGTGTGCACACTGAGAGACTGTCGCCATGGATAATCCTGGGGAGAGAAAAAAAAGCACACACTAACATTATTAATGGATATTAAAATGTAGCTTATTGATTAAAACATTAAATAACTCATAATACAATAACTATAATAATAACAATTCTGCCAGCCCACCACACATGACAATAACTCTAAATTATCACAAAGAAGTTCTACTTTCGTATACTCACTTTCTATTTATACATTCTGGTATATATTTTACTTGAGTTAAGTGTTTGGGAGTGTTCATAACCACTGATATGAACACAATTATTTTGAACCAAGTCATTGTAGTGTGCTCTTTGAGAAAAATTAAGTTTAGTACGAATTTGTGACAGCCATCATGTTGTTTGTTTAGGATTCATGGAGTTGCAACAAGGATCAGGGACCAGGGTTAGGGCTATATTAATTACTTTCACTGTGAATAGTCCAAGTTTAGATGCTGTCGACTATAATTAAACTCAGGATCATTAAAGCTGTTGTGGAAAATACAGCATGCATTTAGAGACACAAGCAATAGAAGTTCAACTGTTTTATGGATTTTTGAACAAAATATTAAACATTTTTACAAATGTTTAACATTGCCATATTGGCCATGCAGTAAACCAATTGGTTTGCTGCATTCAACCCACAGAAAGTGTGGATCAAAGGTCCATTTCGTCAAATAAAACAGTGGAATCCTTCAGAGTAGCCGGTGTAAGCGAAAGAAATAGGGCGCGCGGTAGAGGGGGGTGGGGGTGGGGGGTGGTGCTATTCCCGCTGCAAGTGTGTCAGTTCAGAAGCGTCTTATTATAATCCCCAGATATTTGGAAACAATAAGGCCGTTAGTGAATATGAAGACGCAAGTGACTGCCCGCACTCAGCTGACTCGCGGAGCAGCTTTACTTTCAAAAGACACAGACTGAACAAATAGCAAGCTTCTAGAGTAAAAGCCGCGCACAGCTGGATTTATTAAGGAGGCGCACGCACAGGGGAGACACGCGCTCATTCAGAGATTCATACAAACGACTTCCAAAAAAACATAGTCCTGACAGTGAATCTACCACTACCATTTGATGAAAAAAACATTTGTGACGTCTTACCTGGTCAGTTAGCAGTTTGTGTCTGGCTGGAGTGAATGAGGACACGGCACTGATGAAGAAGGCGTGGACAGAATCTCTGTGTCCGGTGTCTGCTGGGCTGGACCCGTCTACCACTACAACTAATGCCACTACTACTACAACTGCAATGATAATAGTAAATCAACAATATTAATAACAATAATAATCATAATCATCTTTAGAAACAGAATGTAAGAAATTCTTCATGCTGCCATATCTACATTGTATTCATATATTTAACACACATTAGAAAACATAATAAACAGACCAGCTGTCAAGTCCAATGTCCAGCAGTGAAATAACTATATATATAGTCATTCAAAAACGCAAGGGGTAGCAGGCGGCCAAAACACGAGGCGCCCATGGCGCATTAACAGCATGCAGAACCGCAAATGAAAACTATTTAAAAAGGTGCTTCTCAGTGCAAAAAACGCATTCTGTCTGATCCGTGGAGGTGTGGGAGGTGGGAGGTCGCGAAATACTTTCAGCTTCAAAAAGGGGTCGTACTGCGAGAAAGGTTAAGCACCCTTGGTCATAGGAGACATTTTTCTGTAATGAGTAATTTTACTTTTGATACTTTAAATACATTTACCTGATTATACTGGCATACTTTTACTTAAGTAACATGTTAAATACTTGAGTTACTTTTACTTGTAATGGAATCTTGTGATATTAGTAATTTTACTATTAACTAAGTACAGTATGTACTTCCTCCACTGAAGCCCAGCAATTGAGATCTTGAGATCCAATTAATGATAAACAAATGTAGTAAAGTAGTAAAGTATGGAAAAGCATTCAACACGTGAAGTATCAAGTGATGAAGATTAATGCTAGCACTCAAGATTGTACTATGTGCTTGCATATCCATCTAAACTAGAGTATATAACTCAAATATCTCCATATTATGGATTCTCCTTCCATGACTTGTTTCAATTTATCCCTGGAAATTAATGTTGACTGCTAAAAAAGAATCATTCATATATTGAAAACTGGTATGATGGCATACTGGAAAAGAGGAAGGTGCAGTTTTAAAGGAAATCATTATTGGTATTTTTATAAAATATATGAGCATGTAAAGTAAACGCAAATAAGAATATGCAGCATTTTTAATATTGATTTGTCACAGACTTTTGCTTAAAACAACTCAAAATCAACTCCTGGAAATCCCAGTCCTCTGGCAATAGAGTGATACAATAAAGTTATACCATCAAAGCATGGGGAAATTTTAACCCTATTCCCTATGCAATGCCTTGTTTCCTTTTTCTTTATCCCTGTCTGACAGTTTCTCTATAACTCTCTCTTAGTCTTTCAACACACCAGCCAACTGTAACAGTGGATATCAACCCAAGAGAAAGGAAGCCATGGGAGGTCTGACTCTTTAGAGACGTTTACTGCTCAGCAGGAGGGTCGGCTAACTGCACATATAGAGGTAGGAAGACAGACAGAAAGATACTGAGAGAGAACGGCAAACAGTTTGTTTGAGAAGCGAGACAGCACCATAACGGCACAACATCAGGGATTAGGCGGTTAAAAGAAGAAATGACAGGCATTTGATAGGAGCCTTTGAGAGAATGTTTTCTCTCTCTCATTCCCACATCATCAAAATAGGCTTGGGACTGGCATGCAACCCACCAAACACACACACAGACAAGTTAATTTCACCCATGCCCTTTTAATGCCAATCTGCTGTTATGAAGGCAGGGATAAGCAGTGAAAAAAGAAAAAAAAGAAAGAAAAAAAACACATTTAATTCATTTCTTATGCGTAAGCTTGGAGCAATGAGATAGTAAATATCCAATCATGGTGTCATAGAGAGGGATATTGGTTTATGTCATGCTCTTTCTGTCTATGTCTATTTGAATGTGTATTTGTGCATATCCACATGTATGTGTATGCAAATATTTGAAGCTAGAGCTATTTGAGGACTTAGATTTTGCAGTCAAGAGTTATTGATATATCTATAAACACCAAAAATACAGATTTCAAAAACAGGTCTTAACGAATAAACATGAAGACAGAGTTTAAAAACTCATTGCAATTTAATCATTTTGAAACATTTTGCGCCATACGAGCAAATAAAATTCAGATCCTGGATAGCTGAAGAACCAATGAAATGTAACTGTATTTATCAAGATATAATTCTTGAATAGCAGTGACAGCAGTAATTGCAGGAAGTAGGAAAGTCTACTTATTAAAGAATGTCTGAATTCTTGGACAGGAGTTCCTTGATTACCTTAATCAGCACTACAATATCCTCCCTCTGATTTCATCACAAAGTAGCGAGTTACAATGTGGTTTATATCAGACAAGACACATGCCAAAACATGTGGATGTATATTTCCACATACACTAACATGCACAGGCACAGACCTGATTGACTGATGAGGGCTCTGGCTTCATTTAACCTTCACACATAATAGACACATGTCCTTCACTGACATAGAAGCCCTTAATTGAGTTAACAGAGATAGACAGAGTATGTTTGATTACATTGTAACCTTGGTTCACTGAATGAAGAGACTATGTATCCACATTGTGACAGTTACTGTTTATGTGGCAGCTGACATGGATACCTCTTTAAGACAAACCACTAAGTGGCCCATGCTGGGTCTTATAAGGCCCAGGTGTGCATGTATTCACTGATTATGAATAATTGGAATGCTTCCTGAACGCCCTTGTCTTGGAGATTGACACTTTGCTTAGAGAACCAAGCTTGGGGTGACGTTGCGTCAGGACCGAGTTGAGGACTGTGGCCCCCACTGCCTCATCAACCCTATTTAGAACAGCTCTGAGCGACATTAAATGCCCATGTCCACAGCCTGTGTGCCATGCAGCAAAGGTGTACGGAGCCCAAGCTCCCTTGCCTGTTGCCATATGCAGCGGCCACCACGCTGTCCATCCTCACAAGCATGTGGTGTCCCTGCAGACCTGGTGCGAAGTGGCAGCATACCAGTGCCCAAAACATCTTTGTAGCCTCAGGCCCAAACACGGCAAGCTCTACATCCGAGGTCACTAATAGGCGGACCTCTCCAGACCGCCGACCTACAGCCAATTTATTATTGAGACTTACTACGTTATGACGGAGCATTTCTATTTTAACCCGCGCAGCTTTTCTAGCATTTACTGAACTGGTTTAGCGGCCAAGAAACTCACAGACCAATCGCATCGTCTCATGTGATACTGCTCAGCCAATCAAACCTCTGCATTCAAGTCGAGTCTGCATCCATGAGTGAGAGACGTTTTGGAAACGCACACCAGTGTTTCCCACAGAATGACAATGTAAC
>JAPMOB010104256.1:0-12340 GCA_029875015.1 Lepomis gibbosus
CTTAATTTGTGAGGAAGGAATACAGATTATGGTAGAAAAAGGGAGTTTGTTTTCACACAACAGGGTTATTCGATCTGTGTTTACTGTATCAATCTTTTTTTTAATTTTGCATTCTCCTCTAGGCTTTGTGACGCAGGAAGCAGTTTGCGGCTGTGGTGCCTTGCATCGACTTTAAAATCGCCATGAATCACAGATGGCTATTTAGTGGCCCTACAATGCTGCACATCATCAGCTTACATTTCACCCTTTTGTTGTTGTTGTTGACCTTTGATAGGATCTTGAGTGCCATCCAGCTTAGACGTCAAGCGTTCTCGCTTGCACTGCTTTCTGTTGCACTTTGTTTTTAGAGCATTAGATGTAGATTTTTGTGAAAATAGAGGGAAGGATCAGTTTCCCACTCTCCATGACACATTATATGTATGATAATGAAAGCGCCAATAGCCTTACTAAAATGAAATTATCTTCAAAGATATATATATATTTACTGTGTAGAAAATGAATATTAGATTACTACTTCAAATGGCGATCTGCAAGGGTCACGTCAATAAATGTTTAAAAAAAAGTGTTGTAAGATTTGTATGAATAAATTTTTGTAAACAACAAAAATTTCGTCTAATCTTTGAAGCCAGTATCACCATAAGTCTTTGAGTTAAGACACATTTAAGAGGATGAAATCGAGTAATAAAGACCAAAGTCATATTATTACAATGGAGACAGACCCTCAGATTTAACAGGATGTTACGTAAGAAAGGAGAGATGACAGAAGTTGAGAGAAAAATCAGCTCGTGGACATCGCAGAGGGAAGCAATGGCGAAACATTGACAGTATGAAACATCAAAAAGACCACACACAATCAGATAAGACAAAGCAATATACTGCAAGTTAGCGCCAAAGCACAGACACACATGGACAAACCTTATAGCTGGAAAAATACTAAATTCATAAGAAGTGTCCCTCAGTTTTCTCTCTTCATCGGTGTGTTGTACCTTGTGGATGGTCAGTAACAACATAAATAAATATAAATCAGCAAACCACAAAGGATAAGCTGGTGAAAAGGAGACCAAAAGTCTCTGCCCCATTTTCATGGTGACTCAGTGGCTTTGGCGAAGGAACAGTGACACCAGTTGGCTGGGTGTCTGCCTCCCCTCGGGACAGCATGAGTAAAGCATGAGTGGGAGGGATCACCAAGCCCGCACCACACACTGCCTCACTGCACTTTACACCTCTCCAAGACTTCAGCAGTCGCCACCAAAGGCCCGCAATCCTGGTGGAACAGTTGGCCGGTCTCAACACTGGCACGTTCATTTTGTGCCAAAAACAGCGTTGATGCGTGAAGCAACCAGCCCTGTGCCGACTGGTTTCAACTGAACATGCACAGAAATGAGGGAACGTACTAGAAATCTACCTTTATATGACCAGTCTTGCATGAAATAATGTGGAGGAGAAGCCATCTTTTCCCCCCGCATAGCACAACCCACATCACAAAGTAGACTGGAAGTAGTTTATTCTGTGGCTGAGCATTTTTTCATGTTAATTTCTTCTTGTTTATATTAATTGTAAAGTTTCATGGATACGCTTTCATACAGAGGGTCCCAGGTAGGCTCTTAGGTGCAGAAGAACTTTTGCACATTTCAGATTTCTGCCAGTGGAAATGCATGCATTTATTTTAGAGAATAGTTAGTGAATAATTATCAATGTTTAAGCATAGCAGGCAAAATTGACTAGCCCCAGCTTCTTATTTGCCCGTCTTTGTAGTCTTCTGTGTTATTAAACTAAATATCTCTGAATTCAGATTCAGATTTCTGGAATTCAAATTTGAATGCGACAACTTGGGCTCTGGGAAATTGTAATGTGGATTTTAATTATCATCTGATACTTTATAAACCAAATGATTCAGTGGTTAATCAAAACAAATATTCAACAGATGAATCAATAATAAACATAATCATTAGTTGCAGTCAAGACAAAACAAGACAAGACAAAACGAGACAACATAAGAAATACCCCCTTAAACTGCAGTTTAAGGGGGTATTTTAAGGGGGTGCATTCACTGTTCCAAAGGCTGCAATTCAAAGGTTTGTCTTATAATTCTCCACCTTTTCAGTGCAGTTTCAGTGCACAGGTCTTTTCCAGGCCTGGGTGTGTTTGTAACAAGCAGATATTATTACAAGTGTGGATTTATCCTTGAAAAGATTTCCCTTTGTAATCCCTGTAGTAGAGGGGTACATCTAATGAGACGCAAATGATGCTAAAACATGTTTTTAAAAACAAGCATGCTTTTGCAGTGAAGAAATGATGCAAAATTTGAAGCTAGTATTCACCCAGATTTTGGAAGACATCCTGTCTATGCTCGCTCACTAACATTTAATACCTGAATATGTTAGCTAACATTTAAATTACCTCTAAAATATTGCCTCTGTCCTTGTGTCAAATTTTGCACTGCATTTTCACAACAAATCACACGATAAGATGCCTGCTCCCTGCAAACATGCTAACTGTAACACTGCCACGCTGTTGAATTGCACTGCTGTAGTGTCAGACTGTATAATAGAGTGCTAACAAAATGGATTATTAGTATAGAAAGCATCAACATTAGAACCCACATTAAAGCATATATTGATTTCCATCCATAAGCAGGAGCAAGATGTTAAATATACAAATTATATGTTATTATAAAAAGTGCAATAATTCTATAATCACTATAATTATAACAATAATAAGGGTTGTAAAGACAGCATCTTGTGATGTAACCCATCAGTCCAGTCCAACTGGACTCCCACACTGCAGGTGTACCAGGTGGCATTTGGATTACCACCATATAGCCCTCCACCCTGTTCCTTTTCTCCACATGTGACACCATTTTATGTGTGTGTCAATCCAAATTAGTGCTAATGACCTTAAATAGTTCCCCCATATCTCATACTATCTGACAATAGGTCACCAAAGAGCAGGACCTTTTCTAGACATTGTAGGCTTGTCTGTACACCTTCTCCAAGGCAGGTCCTCAATTACAATCACTCCACTTGTGACTGTGAATAGTCGACCAAGCAGCCACACAAAGCCTGCCTCTCTCTGTTCCTCTGTGTACGTAATAACACTCTCTCAGACATGATGGCAGGGCTTTGATTTTGTGGCCGTGGCCTCAGCTCTCAGAGGAGTGCAGGGAAAAGATGATCAATGGGAATGATCTGATTCCTCCGGCCCGTGCCAGACCCTTTCTTAACCCTGCTAACCCAATCAGCCAGTGTTGCCAGGCAACCAGTCCCAGGAGGATGCGTTGGGAGTGGGCGGAGCGGCGGTGGCCTTTCTGGGCACCCAAAGATCACGCTGGATATATTTCACTCAATTGGCTTCAGTCTTAGCTATGGTGCCTTTTACTGGCTGCAGTGGCAAGTTGCAGAGAGCGGCTGATTCTCAGAGAGGAAATCAGAGGCTGAGTAACGTGTAGTGATTCATAAAAGTGCACAGACATAACAAAGACACAGACAGGCACACACACTGTAACTAATGCTTTCACAAATTACTCACAGAACTCAGCAAGAGTCAAAAAGACACAATTGTGACAGACAGAAATGTGCTAAAAGTAAAAACTGTCTGTATCGAAGAGGTAAAATGAGAAGATTCTGAGGCCTAAAGATGTCACAGTGTCTAGTGTTTTACAAGAAGAAACATCCACAGCCATGCTAGCAACTCTGTGTGGCTGTACTTAGCCACAGTGGTGCTATGAACTAAAGTTCTAAAGTCTGCATGCTAACATGCCAACGTTTAGCACGTTCACCATCTTAGTTTAGCGTGATAGTATGCTAGAATTTGCTCATTGGTCAATGTAATTAGTTTTGCAGGTAATGATGAAAACTTAAGTGATAATCCAAGTTGTCATGAGCTGGGAAACATGAATGGTTGTATCATGTTCTTATGCTAATCCATCTGGTGGAGTTTGAGATATTTCACTGGGTAATTGAAAGCCTTGACCTTCAGGTGGCACTAGGTGAAAAGTCAGGAGGACGCATCCTGTGGGGACCAAAAATGTGTATCATAGCAATCCATCAAGTGATTTTTTAGTTGTTTCTGTCTGTTCAAGGAGTGACCGACATTGTCACCCGTAGAGCCATGCTTATACCACGGCTATAAAGAGGTGTAATAGGGACATAAAGCTTAATAATGTTTGACTGATAAAGGTTTGTGCAATGCTGGTGCTAAAAATGTTGATTGAAGCCAACAGAACAGAAGTTCACTGTCTTAGAATTTTAATTTTCTGCCACACATTTTGTAAGGTTGGACCCTGAACTCACATGCAAAATGACCAAACAGCAAATATATTCAAATATATGTGGTGCAATTGTTCAACACTGTTTCTATTTCACTCAAATAGTCTGACTGTCTCCCTTATGCATTCAACTCCTACTCCACAACCCAAACTCCCAGCTTCAACCCAGGATCCCCCCTGCTCCTCTGGGGGCCGTGTGAGTGACAGCTTTCTGGAGGGGGAATCCACATGAAGCTCTTTCATCAGCGTCGCTCCCTGGGCCCTGCTTGACTGACTGCGACACAGTGCAAAAGTTCATCCATTATAGAAAGCTATAGCTGTATATACACTGCTATTTACCATTTGTGGCCACAACACATAGGCTCACTTTGAGGCAGAATGACGCACGCAAGTTACTAAAATGTTCTATATTTACAGAAACATCCGGGAACAATTAAATAAAAATTCTTGGCAGGTTTAATGGATTGCATCTGGTTTATATGTGTAGTGGACCACACAACTAGTGGATATGTGACATTTGGTAAAGGCCAAGCAGCTGGCGATCTGTTTGCAGTAGTCTCATTTACAGAGTGCATATGTGTGTGTGTTTTGTGTCTCTTAGTTTCTGCTCTGAGCGTATAGGGAAAAGAGAGAGCTGACAGCAGTTCACAGAATACCTTGTTAAGTTGTTGAAATGTCTGCATTTTATCGCACATTGCTTGCTGAGGCATTAAGTACTGAAGGCATGTGGTTCTTGTTAACACTATCTATAGGAAGCCATCTGAAAAATGACACACATCTAAAGAATGATTTCATTAATATCTTATTTTCATATTCTTTTGAAAACCTGTACATCTACAGCACACACTCGTCCCATTTCTTACCCTCCATCTAGTTCCTTCTCTCTGGGGGACACCGTACAGTAGGACATGACAGCCCAATTAGAAGTCTCCTGGCTCCGACGTCAAGGCAGTCTGGGATCAGAGGCCAGAGGTAGAGGAGCATGTACCTGGATTTGGACTGAACACCGTACTCATTATTGGGCTGTCAGCTGACCCCTGATGTCATTTTTACTCACATCATTAGAGATGCTTTAGGTCCCGAGGCTAAACTGAACACACACACAGGCCACAGCGACATTAATATGCACCAACTGACGTCATAGGATCGATCTGTCCATTAACACAACGTATTACCTCATGAAATCATCACTGAGAAAGGACAGCAACTGTAACTTTGCAAGCATACAGGATGAAGAAGGTCACAAACACATTGGGAGATTTGGCACATAGGTACACAATTAAATCACACACCTCTCTGCACATTATGCTCTTGCCCACTGTGTGGGGAGGTCAAAGAAAAAAGGAAAAATAAGGTTATAAAGTGTCTTGTAGCTTTCATATCTAGACGTTCATCATTCATCTGACACCAATGAGGTGGCGGTAATAAATCAGTTCAGCTGCTCACTCTAAATCCTGCTAAAGATAGAGGTAGAGTTGATTTATCTCACTTGTGCTGACGTGGATATACCTGTCTTCTGTTGTTGCAGGAGGTACAGCACAAGCAGAGATAAATCATATGCTTCCACAATAGAGCATTCATTCATCTCTTAAAGAAAGAGCAGCAAACACACGGCACACACACTTTTCTAGTCTCATTCTTTTGTTACTTTGCAGCTTACTAAAAGCATACTTTTACTTCAACAACAAATAGTTTTTTATTTCATTTCATTCATTCATCTATTTTAAGTATCTAATAAGATAAAAAGTGTAGTTTTTGTGGGAAGAGCTTTGTTTATGTATATATGCTTTAGTGAGGCTAATGCTTTTTTAAAATATTTGTAATGTATGTTAACACAAAAAAGCAACTTAAATACCAACGTGAAATAGCAAAAGATAAGTTAAAATACCAATTAGCAGCATCTGAAACACTTAAGACATGTTTTTGTCGACTTGTTTGCCTCAAGTTGGCTGTCAGTGGTGTGTAAAGCTAAAGAAGCAAAGCTAAGAACATGTTAAATGTGGACGAGAAGTCTAAAAACTGCACAGAAATATGGGGCATGGGACAACTGAGCAAACAGCTGATGTGGTTAGAAGCTCTAGAAAAAGCAGTGACAGCAGGAAAAAAGCAGGAGAGTGAGACTTTTTAAGAATTAAGAGTTTTCACAGATAAGATTCTTTAACCTTTTAAACCCGGGCCAGATGGGTTGCTCCCTTTTATTCCTGTACATCACAGAGCTCTTAAACTTCAAACTTGATACAGCAAATTTAAACATTATAATCAAGAATTCCATTTAGATTTGACACTGTCCTATCATGAAGGACACGTGGAAATCACTTTTTGGCCAAATCAAATCAAATTTAAATGAATTTGAATGATTTAATATTATCTGTGATTAAAACCAATAGACATTTTCTAATTGGTGTTCTAATACCTGCAAAGTGTAACACGCACTTGAAACAGAAGTGGCAATGTGACAGTTTAGGAATGAAAATGTGTACATCTCCCTATTAGGATGTTTTGATGAACCTGCAAGAAAACAGTTGTTGATATGCAACAACATTACAATTTATTTGGATTCTGACCATCTGACAGATGTCAAGTCCAATATTCTTCGCTCTCATTTTATCTCTGGTTTGGTCTCCACTTCCTCTTGGGAGAAATATCTGGTTCGTTAGCTACTAAATGCTCCACTATGTTCCCCAGCTAACCTCTAACTTAGTCAGAAAACATCTGCCTGCTGCTGCTGGATGCTATGACAGAGCCGAGAGGGAAAATTGAGGACTGAAAAACCAAAACCAAAACAACGAACTGAAAGACATTAAATAAAAGGGGAACTGCAGAGTTGGGTGTTAACTCTCTGTGGGTTCGCTACTGCAAGCGACCCCTTTTACATTGTACATAATACAGTAATTTAATCTATTGTTAAAGTAAAACTATCGATTAGAGCAGCATTAAGTTTATGCTAACATTTTATTGACCTTCTTCCTGTTTCAGTTCATATTTGGTTCAAACATTATAGAAAAGTTCCCTACTATAATTGTAAAAAATGAAATCATTAAAACTGTTCGTGGCCAAATCTACACTGATCTTATAAAGAGTACACTCATTCCTCTTGCTCCACATCAGTGCAACAGCTGCTTCGGGCTGGCATTTCAAGAAAGGCTCCTGTGATTCATCTTCATTGGATATGTCCTCCATCGGTCTTCCCAGCTGCCAAAGTGTACGCCAGCCTAATAAGATTTATGGAATTCTTTTAACCCTTTTAAGGGCCAGCGTCGTAATGACACACAAATAAACAGGTGTCAAACAAGAAAGGTAATTAAATATGACTCAAGCTGAAACATATTTCTAAATTAGCTGAGCAATAGCTGCATGACAATTACAATCTGCTTTGTGGAAGGAATTAATTTCCTGTCATACATGATTAGACAACTTGTTCGTGGTTAAGTAAATGAGTCATTCATCCCCCTTTTGGATTGTACGTAATGCTAAAGGGATGGTTCAGGTTTTGAAGTGGGGCAGTGTGAGTATTTAGTTGAGGATATTTCCTTTATACAGGGCACTAACAAGTTGGGCTTATGTGTAGGAATACAGAAGTTATGCATTTGAGGAAATGTAGTTCCAAAGGAAATTGCTGTCCAAAGGTGAAAGTATGGAAAATACCTACACTTCAGCTGGTAGAGATTTTTTCTCAGTGGGCCTTCTTTTAGGTGGCTAAAACACAATTTGCTGCTGACCCTTTCCACAATATTACGTTGCTTAGCTTCTGTGCTGGTACAACTCTCTGCAGTGACCTACTGCAGCTAATACACTGACTTTGGATAAGTACCTCATTCAGCCCCACTTCAAAACCCCCAAACTATCCCTTTATCCCTTTGCAATGCAAGCATTTAACAGTGAAGCCTTTGGTGTTCATTACGGGATGATATTTTTCTTAGGAATCCTGAGGGTCACGGCATTGCTGTCGGATTTCCATGGGAAGGGTCAGTTTCACTATTCATCATGGGACTGGGAAGGGCAGGAAAAAAACAATGAGATCGGGTAGGAGGGGAATCATTGGTCAGTTTTTAGATATAAACACATTCAAATATGAATAATCTTTTTATAGATGGAGTCATTGTTCCAGGACTGGGACAGGAGTATTTTTGTGGGATTGGTCAGGAGTAAAAATCCACTCCTGTGTCACCCTCTAGTGTACATTTCCTTGATGGTCCTGAATATAGTATGCAAATTTTATGTTGGCGTGTGCCCCTGAAACACCAACATGCACTCATTTTAATTGTTTATGTAATAGGTCAGTGAGTTAATGATCAAAAATAGCAGCAGGTTTGTTTTTCTGATGTTTGGCTAATTTGCAGCTTGACCACTAATCAGCCACTGACTAACGCGTGTCAATTAAACAAGAATAATTACACTGTTGGTCTCTGACTGAAGATAACCTTTGGAAGTTTAACAAAAGCAGCTTTGTCGTCAGCCATGATCTGAATGAGTGTGCTATCATTCATCTTCTCCTCTGCCTGTTTCATATGTTTCTTTAATATCTTCAGTTACTAAAATAGGGCCTCTATCTTTAGCTGTTCACAGTTCATCTTAGCCAGACAGTGACTGCTCCTTAAATAAAGTCTCTTGTCATCTCAGATTCCTCCTGAGGTAATGCTGCCGGGCAGAAGTGTTGATGAAGCAGCAGGGAGCGAATGACTGAAAAACTAGAACACCTTCAGCGACAGAAAAACATTGACATCATCATTTTGTGGCTGATAAATAATGCCAAAATAAGATATCATAGATGTGATTGAAACGCAGACAACCATGAGAAACTCAGCAACACAGCAGCTGCAGAGTTTAAAGATGTAAGGATGGAAAAAGTTGTATTCCTTTCACAGAATCTACGGCTTCCTTGAAGCTTAAAGTCTTAAAAAATGCATGATGCTGGTTTGTTTGTCCCCTTACATGCAATGAAAAATCACAGCCGAGCAACAAACAACCCTTTATGTCAGATTCAGCACCATTACTGTCAGACAGTGAGCCGCACTGTTAAGCTCTGAGCTTATTAAAAAAGACTGAGCACAGCCATTATCTGCTGACAGCCCTGAATCATTCGGTAAAGCCCTTTTTTTAGTGTTTGGGAACATGTGGAGGGGCAACACTCTTGGGTGTTATCCTATGTACTTTTTTGTTCTTCCTTATGTCCTTGCTCTCCTAATTAGGTCATACATTTGTTCGACAACTTCGTCAAATGCCACAGTGACTTAGAGAGACTTTTTCTAGAGAGAGGTTTTTTTAGATGGATGACAACATGAGTGTGAAAGACATGAAATAACAGATGTGAAGAGAAAGTGGTATCTTCACCATAACTAGCTTTTGTCTCATAATATTCAAAAAGTCTGCTTTATAAAGATTTCTAAATACCTTATTATCCAGGCCACTAATGTAGCATTTCTCCTGTTACTTGTTTGAGCTCCTATTGTAAAAAGTTGTCACTGAGGACTTTCTGTAATTATGAGGCCTTTCCTACAGTCCAGGATGGAAACTGGTAACAGTGTCCATTATGAACCCCATCAGTTTGTCTGTAGAGGAATTGTCTGTGTTTACAGTCTTTTGAAATTCGCTAATTGAAGATTATTAGATTTACATTTTGGCTGAGCGACATTGGTAAGATCTGCTGGGGCACGCTCTGGCCAATCGCAATTGCTCCTTTAAAATACCTGACCATTAAATCTAATTTGTGAATCAGATTTACCTCCGTATCAGTTCATGACACACAATCCGGCCTTTACAACAACATTATTCATTAATAGTGTATTGATACAATGCAGGAGGCCCTTGAGAATTGGTCCTCTGCAAATATTCCTGTTTTCCAACAACTGTACCATATATAATATGCTGTATATATTTTCTCCTTTCATATGATTGATTTTCATACTGGTGTTTTACATAAGGTGCAATCATCTCCTTCTCTGCATGGACGTACTTTAGCTCACCTCTTCTCTTACAGATTTAATCTATGTTTCAGCCAAGGTGGCTCTATAGAAGGCAACATTGGTCTGTTGGTTGGTCCACACTTTGGTCCAGATCTCATCAACTAGGCAATTTAAAGGACTGACATTGTACAGACATTCACGTCTCTAGATGATTGTTTATGACGTTGGTGATCCCCTGGATTGTCCTCTAGCGCCATCATGAGGTTCTGATCTATGATTTTGAGTGAAATGTCTCAACAACCGCTGGATGGATGGCCAAGAAATGTGGTACAGATTTATCCAATAATTCAGCTTATGACCAAATAGGCTACCAGAAAAACTATTTGCATCAGCCTTAGCTACACTTTGTGTTTTATGCTAATCAGCAAATGTTCGAATGATAACAGGGTAAACAACAATGGGGAATATTGTAAACAATATACTTGTTAACCATCACTGTGTTAACATTATGAGGGCGTTAGCATGCTGATGTCAGCATTTAGCTCAAAGCACCACTCTGCCTATAAGTACAGTCTCACAGAGCTTCGTAACTTAGCCTTGTATATTATTTGATATGTAACTTACACACACAGTGTTGAGTTGTGTGAGACTTATGTGAGTGAGTATGTGTGTCCATAAGTCTAATCATTTTTGATCAACTTATTGACTAAGCCTATCATAAAGCTTAAACTTTCGTTGTTTCAGTGGTATTCGCCATCCTACAATATGTGTTACGACATAGCAAAATCGGCTAGGCTAAAAACAAGGCTTACCTAGTACGTTTCAGGCTACATTTCGCCTCTTTTGTCATTCTAAAAAAGAAAAGTTTGGTCTCATCTTGCACCAGGGCATCTGTAGATGAATTCTGTGCCTGATATGTTATGATCCACTAACGTTAAGCACAAAACGAGGGAGGTAGGCAGTGTTTAAATAGTTTCCTTATTAAATTTATACAGTTAGCAAAACCTAGGACACTTGGTTACAATAGGATTACACTATTCTACGCATAGAGAAACTATATGAAAAAACCCTGTATTAAAAACTTTGCATATATCTATCTACTAAGAAAACACTCTACAAAAACCCTTCCTCTGCCTCATTCCACTACTCTCACACTGGACACAGTCTGTCTTGCACTCCTAGTGGAGATCCAAACTCTTCTAGTTAATTATAAAATCAATGAAGACTTCATCACAAAAAGCAACCTACACTGAAGGGGAAGACAGTGGAAAGCTGAGGGCTTAAGTACTTATATAGCACTCAACTAAGCTGCACTTAAATATGTTACGATGACGGCTAAAAAGGCAGTTACAGGTGATACATTACAACCTAAATCTCTTTGTCAGGCATCTGGAACCCCATGAAAATGTATTCTGCCTTATTAATAAGAGGACTATAAGACAGTATTAACTGACAGCAAATGTCACTCCTTTTACAAATGGTCTCCTTTTAACTCAAGCTGCGCTTCAATTTTCGAGATTCAACAAATAATTATCACATACAGTGAAAGCTCATGTGACCCTAAGAGGTGGATGCCTTATTAACAGTGCTCCTTATGCCCTGTGTGTTCTTAGGGAGACATTTTCATTTGTGCACAGTGATGCCCCTCTAATGACAGGCACAGCGCCCTCACCTCACCCTGAATTTCATCAGCTCATATATTCCAAGGTTACCTGGTCAAACTAAAATCTACCTGGAGGAGAAAAGATTCCCCAAGCCTGCATTTTATCACCAGCTGCAGTGTAAATGACAAATGCATTATAAAGGTTCAAAAAAGGAACAATGGAAAAACACCATTAAAAGGCTGTAAAAGTCTCAGTGAGTTTGATGTAATTATGTCAAAAACCTTTCTTCATATTTAATTGAGACGATGCATCACCAGGATGAGTGTTTTCCTCTTGTCTCTCCTCTCTGTTTTGTAGGAACGAGGACTTGCTCATTATTGGTCCATTCAATGCAAGGGTGTTCTAGTGTCAAATGAGATTTGTCTCACCATTACAAGAAGTAATTGGTCGAGGCTCTCTCCGTAATTTACTCTCAGCCGGCGCTACGTTATGAAGGACGAAAAAAGACAGAATAAAAAATAAATAAATAAATAAATAAATGCAGAAATAAATTAAAATTAATCATA
>JAPMOB010104264.1:0-13389 GCA_029875015.1 Lepomis gibbosus
CTCTCCATCTGTCACTCATTCAGCCCTTTCTGGCTTCAAATCCTCCCTGCACTCCTCTCTGTCTGTTTGATGCCTTTGTCCCTCATGCAGTGAAATGGTGCTGGAGAGGGAGCAGATCATGACATCTCAGGTGATATCCAGCCTCACATGATAATTGAATTCTTTTGTTTTTCGTGTAGCACCTAAAGCACTAAATTGTCTTTTACCCAAATGCGTGAGCAAACATGCCTGCAAGTCTTGGAACACTTATTCAGTCAAGTCAGCAAACTATAAAAGGCAAATGTACAAATGGAAATAAAAAACAATACTGCCATTTGCGCAAAACTTTATTATAAAAACAACTATTATTTAAAAACCCTGCATCATCATAGGGGTATTTAGTATTACACTAAATCATGAGCACCATACAGTTGAGACTCATGAAAGACAGAATCTGTGATGCGATGTCTGACTTCTACACCCGGTCAACACAGGAGGCACTGCGTCGCCAGCACTGAGTGTAAAAATACATTGCGGGTTGTAATTACGTAGCTATAGCACAGATTGTAGTTGACAGATCTATTCCATCAGCAAACAGTTAATCCCTACTGTGGCTCAAGCTCTAAAACCACTGGATCCCTCTTTTCTCTTAACGCAACTCAGTCGCATCTTTTTATTTTATTCTGCTTTCTTCCTAACATGATATTTTTCCCTGTGTGGGCCTCACTGTTAGTTTGTCTGAAGACAGACAAAGACACGTGCTTTTGCTCAGATGCCACGTGGCAGAGTTTTATTGTTAATAGAATGAATAAATGATATGAATGATCATACTACTTTCACAGAGACAACCTATTATTTTTCTAGACTTAAGTTTTCACGTGAAAAATAGGTGCAGTACCCCTTTAACATGCACAAAACAATAAAAACTCCCCTCACCACTATGTTAGTCTGTTAATGTGAGAATCACATTTTCCTATAAGGTGGAATCCCAAGACTAATGATAAATCATAATAACTACCTAATTAATCTTAACTAACCTGATATCGACGAGAACAACATAATTACTGGTTTCTGTCCTCTGTGAAAATGCAGCATCTGGATTGTAAACAGTCGGCCAGTTTTATTTTACCAACTAAATGTTGGAACACTGACAAACATCCCCAAATGCAGTTTAAACTACATATGCCATTAATGAACATGAAAATGCATTTAATGTTGTGTAAAACTAGACTTTTTCTGGAGATTCTTAAAGGCCAGAGTGACTGATCAGTAATCCTGGAAGAGCCCATGCATTTAAATGAAACTGCTCCTTAATCAAATAAAATGGGCCATTATCAAATCCAGGCTGTCTAACACGGATTGTGTGCATGGTCTTTTGCTAATATTTTCAATATTCAAATAGCAATGAAGAGGTGATTTTTTAAACCTCAGTTACTATGTTTTTTTAACAGTCCCTTTAATGTGCAGCATGTGCTGAACAGTAATTAATAATTATGATGAACAGATGCACAGATGGAGACTTTCTGCCTGTCTCCTCCTCTGTCTCCAGTTCTCCCATCATCACTTACATCTCACATCCCTCATTCGAGCTGGTTCCTCTTCATTCCTTCCTTCATTCCTTTACTTCTTCTTTTTCTTTCTCTCCATCCTTGCCTCTCCTCTTTTGTTCTCCTCTTTCTCTCCAGGTCAGTCAACCAGGGAAAGTCTTCTTTATGCCGGTGAAGAATTCCCTGCCAAATGAGTCCCCACACAGTGAACTGAGCATGAATGATGGCAGTGGATTGATTCAGACTCCTGTCAGAAAGTCTTGTTAGATCGCTCCCTGCTTGCCAAACGCCAACTGTGTGTGTGTGTGTGTGTGTGAGAGAGAGAGAGAGACTGCATGCAAAAAGTCTATCCTCTGTTTCTGACCCTGCTCTTCTCCATTCTTTTCCTTCCTTCCTTCCTACTTTCCTACCTTCCTTTCCTTCCTTTATCTCCCTCTGCTGCTCCTCTGCTATGCTGTGATAGTAATGTTGACACTAAGGAACTCTGCGGTAAGTAGACTGCCCCCACACACAGACACACACACACACACACACACACACAGACACTTCCCTGCTGCTGCCCTCATTCTCTCTCTTATCTATTATTAAAAAGTACTTCTCAGTTAAAATGCAATTATTTTTCTTTAAAATAAATTATATTAATTCAGCTACTTCCGAATAACCACAGCAAATTATTTTGTGGCTCCAAAAGTTGTACACATTTGTAATGTGTCAATTTGCCTGCATTTGTTTGTGTACAGACTACTTTGCCAAGCACATGGGGGACTATGAGGGAGTTCTGGCCTCATTGGAAACGCTCAACCTTTCCATCCTCAAAGCCATGGACTTCACCAAAAAAGTAAGAGTGTGTGTGTGTGTGTGTGTGTGTGTAGGTGTGTGTTTGTGTGTGTGTGTTAAGTTGTCTGTGAGCGTAAGAGAGTGAAATGAAATGAAGGTTGCGACAGCTTTTCTTCTGCTGTTAAACTGATCATCACTCCCACTGCCTTTAAAAAAAAATCAGTCGATAAGATTTTCTTAATTTTATGTCACATCTGGGTCATTCTGGGATTACAATGGGGAATGGAAGCGCTGCAACATTTTTTTTTTGGAAAAATTTGGCAACTTTTCCTGTTTAGTGATGAGAAAATAAAACCCACCATCTAGTGGAGTTTTTACTTCTGGGCCATGCTATCACAGCATGTGCTGCAACAGTAAGTAAAGGGGGAAATGAGAGCTTAGGCTAAACTTCAAGACAAGTCAAAGTAACAATTGTTGTGGCGACAAGTGACAACTATAAGGAACTGACTCAGTAGTGGTTAGTGGTTACATATCAATATCTATTGGAAGTTTGCTAAATTCATCCTACATTAGCCGCCATAAACAGACCAAGTGAGGCTGTAGTGGCAGAAACCCTGACTGCATAGAACTGAGCAAGAGTGTGTTTGATTGCTCAAGAGTAAGACTTTAAAATTTTACAAGTGTCTCTGGGAGATTAACATAATAGTTAACGACTAGCTGGTTAAGTAGTGGAGTATTTAACAGCTCAAAATACCGTTTGAATAATGTTGTCGTTCAGTGTTCAATATATTCACATAACCCACAGTTAACCCTCAGCCACCAAAGAATGGGTCTCATCACTGTGATGTGCAAACATCAAATTTCCACAGTCAGAGATAAAATGCAAGTTGACTCGGGGTCTTCACCTCTGATGACACAAGTCATGACGTTTAGGGGCCAGCCCTGTGAGTTCCACCCGCCAAAGTGGCTAGTAAGTGTGGCTGTGTTACTCTGTCACTTCTATGTGTTTGGCAGGTGCTAATATCAAGCCCTGATGATAATGTTGCTTTGTTCTGTAGCTTTAGTGTCCTCACAACCTGGGGGTGTGTGTGCATGTGTGTGTATGTGTGTGTATGGCAGTCAACTGCAGAACAGTAATGTGTTATCCCAGTTTTTCCATGTGCTATATATAGCAGCTGGTCCACAGCCACACTCCCATATCCATGTTCATGTTAAAGTTCTGCTTCAGAGTGTGTGTGTGTGTATTACTCACTCGACTCTGTGTGTCTCTATATCTCTATCCACCAGCTCTGTCTTAATCTTTCTTTCAGCTGCAGGCCATTCAGCAGCACTCAAACACACACACTTGCCCTCCTTCACACAAAACCTCGGGCTAGTTTCTCTCTAATGAGCAGCTATTGTTTAATCAATCAGCGGAGTGTCCCTCTTGTTCGTTTGCTGTATCTGTTGTGCACTCTCTTCGTCTGACTCTCATTCATACTGTCTTTTTCCCTGTAACACATACACGTACACACTCTCTCCTTTCTCTGGGGCTGTGATGTCATTGTAATGTCTGTTGCAGGCACTGTTAAAGGTCCACTCCCTACACAACAATAGTGCTGTGTAGGGAGTGGACCAGCTCATAGAGTCAAATAGCCAAAGTGAGGCAAAGACACTGCTGACGAGTTTAATATTGATGGAGGTGTGTGTGTGTGTGTGTGTGTGTGTTTCATATTTCATGGCTACAGTAGATTTTACTGCAGGGAGAGACAGAGATTGGAGGCTAAAATGTCTTTGTTTTAATACAGTCCAGAAGCTGCAGCTCTCAGTCATAACAAACATTTATTTCCATTTATTTTATTTTCTGTTGCATTATAATAACCCATTATCACATACGTACGTAACTAAACCACACTGACAGTTACTTTGTAAATGGCAGCATAAAATTTACATTCAGTTACATTGGTAAAATCTCAGTGAGCTGACTCAGCAATCCCTGGCCTCATGCTACAATACATAAAATAATCCCAAATTAATTACTTACTTTGGTAACTTTTGGAAGCTTATATCAGCTTATATCATATAGCCATATATACCACCAGCTGTCTTGAAGTAACTAAGTTCATCTTCCAGCCTTCAGCAGCTGTTCTTCTTCAGCACATTCAGTATGGTTATGCCACTGTGTTAAAGTGATTATGTCTGACAGTCAGACAAATGATCTCATTCAGTCATTAAAAGATGTCAGGCTTCAACAGCATCCAAACTTATTTGTATTTATTTTTTATTGTGCAGAATTCAGGGATAAGGGTTGATTGTAAGCCTGCAACTTTGTAGATAACCATATAATGTTAAACACGTACTGGTAGTCATGATATGATGTACTGGTATCATTCTTTAGCCTCTTACAGACCAAACTTTTACTCAAAATCAGTCTTTATATCATTAGATCAACACTTTTAATGTTTCATAGTTAGCCATAGAGTGCCTCTTCAGATGCTGGAGCTTATCAGCAGGTCTAAGAGGACTGTATGAGTGCTAATCCAAGTATGGATAAGAGCCTAAGTCACTGGGCTTCCAGTAATAGCTGTATATGTTTCAATTTAACATTACCCTTAAAAATAGGTGCCGCAGCTTCACCGATCACTGCCTCCTTTCTGTGCTGCTGGTGTCATAATTCATTTCCTCACCTTCCATCCCCTCCCATCTACTGTATTCCTCTCTATCTTTCTTCTTTTCCCTCTCCCCTATTCTGTCATGTTTCAAAAAAGATAAATAATCCCATATTGTAGATGTCATGATAAACTGATTTAGAAAAAAAATGGAATCAATACCTCCAGTGGGTTGTTTTTACTTTAAAAGAAGTTTCAAGACAACGTCCATGTAAAAACTGGGGAAAATCTCCAAATTGAGGCAGATGTGAGGAGGCGGCGTGGGTGGAGCTAAAAGACAGAGCGTGATATTAGCTTGAGCAGAGGGCTGTAGCCTGAGCCCTGGCCTTTTAGAGCCAAGTGAGAATTGATTAGCTCTCCATCTACCTCAATTGATATAGACACAAAGAGAGAGAGAGAGAGAGAGAGACTGAGTGGAATAGGAAGACAGACTTTTTCACTCAGCTGTTACCCACAGTACTGTACAGAAATGGGGGTTGTTGTCTTCTTCTTTCAAGCTCTTGGTTGGAACACATGGGTCTTTTGCTGCATGAACAAAAATGGGTCTCTAGATTATTCAGCTGAAATTTATACCCCAGCAGTATTGGCACTGCTATGGTGTGGAAACCTTGCCAAGTCCTTGCAGTGCAAGACAGGATAAGTAAAATTACATACTGCACCTGGAATAAAACACATTACAATAGCTAGTGCAATATATGCATAGTCTTCAAGGCCATTACAAGAATATAATTAGTCTGAATGTGTTTCCCTTTAACAGAAGTTTGATATCCACAGCTGTAATCGATGCAGCTGGGCAAGCTGCTAGAAACTGTACAAACACTGATACTCTGTGTCTGTGTCACCATCGCTCATCATCCTTCCCCTCATGCTCCCAGAGGCACAACCAACACACTAATAATTCATGCAAATGTGATATTTCCTTTCACGTCATGCAGTAGTCATTATTTTGACTGTCAAGGTATCAATTAGCAGAAGCAGTCGTTGCTGCCTGTCTTCAGAGGCTCGTGAAAGTCAGCAAATGAGCCGATCATAAAGTAGTTAGTGGTGATTAATAAACTCAAATCACCTCTGACCTCACATGTGATCAGCCCGAGTATTAATTGTAATTATCCTGCTAATAAACAAGCAGCAGAATTATTTCAGAGACATAATTATCTCTTAATGGTAAGATTACAGCAACAACTTAAGAGATGGATAAACAGTATGATCTGCTTGATGTCTGTCTAACAGTTTTAAAGGATTTACAACACTGCAAAATTGTGAAAAATTGGTGGCCAGAGTGATGATACACCTAAATTCTAAACTATTCTCAAACAAACAACAGTGGAAAACAATGTTTCTTCTTTGGCATAAATAACTTTGCCATTTGAACATTTCAAACCTTTAAAAATGTTTTACTCTGCTCCATCCAGACAATAATATCATTTCCTAGAGAGTCCTTCTTTCCATAAGTCACTATTGTCATGGTCCACTGTGATTGTTTAAATGTCCAGCTCACTTAAATAACCATGTTTAGAAACATTTTTAGGTTAGCAGTAGCAATGACATGCAGTGGCTCATAAAGAACTAGGTCTGACACATGTTATGATAGTGACACATACATATAAATCAAGCCTATATAAAAAGAAAAATACAATTGTGTATAGTTTACAGGTATGAGTCACTTTAAATTTGAGTTTGACTACTTGAAGTTTGAACACAACAGAAATGAGATATATGTATAATTATATTACTCCACTTTAAAGTAAGTGAAAGTGAAAATTGCAACAACAAAAAAAAAAGTTGTTATTGTTTTAGCATCTGCAGGTTATATATAAAGTAAAGCAAACAAGGTACCAGCTGCATCCCACTGCATCCAGGTTACTATGGTGACAGGATACTTGGTGGTGACAATTGTCATGTTGTCATGGAGACAGTTTGAGTTGATGTCAGTCGAGCCAGCTCGTTACAGTAAAACAAGAGAGCGCTCAGCTAACTTTTGCCAAAGCAGATCATGACATCATCGAGCATCACATACGGACCGTGGGCTTCGTATAATAATAATAATAATAATAATATTAATAATAATAATAATAGTGCCTTTCAAATGTCCAATGAGGGAGTGTTACAGATCTCTGTGGGGATGGAGTTCCCGAGGGTGGGGGCTGAAGACTCTATCCCTAAAAGTCCACAGTCTGTTGCGAGGGACGGAGAGCAAGCCCTTATCATTGGACCGCAGGTTCTGAGAGGAGGTGTAGGGATGGAGAAGGTCCAGAAGTAGGTACAGCTGCCATGAAGGGATTAAAAGGTGAGGAGGAGGATTTTGTAGATGATGTGGAATTTGACCGGGAGCCAGCTAAGGTTGAATGAGGATTGGGGTGATTGAGAACCCTGGCACCCGTGTTCTCTATTGTAGGCTGTCCAGGACTTTGCTAGGTGAGCTGTACAGGACACCATTGCAGTAGTCCAAGCAGGAGGTGATGAAGGCATGTAGAGTGAAGGTCCATGACAGTTTCATACTGTACTGCTGTTCCTGTGGCTATACTAATTTCCACGAGGGAGTCCTAATTTTGTGAGATCAAAGGTGACTGCCTTTTAAAAATGATGAACAGTGAAGAAAAGTTTAAGAGAAAACTGTTTGGCCAAGACGAATTGTGAGAAAGCCCCCCTGCCTGTCTGCTTCTTAACTACAGCAGCATCCTACTCATATTCCCAGATGAGGCCTCTGAATGTCATAATTTAGATGCCGTTAGAGAACAAATATGTAATCCTCAGGGATGGAACAAATGTGTTGAAATGCTCCAAACCCAGTGTTGTTTCAACTATTTTTATTTTTTTTATTTTTGCAAAAGCTTTTATGGCACTAACAGAGTCAGAAGTGGTTCCAGAAAACAATTTTAATTGGCTCTCCAGCAGGTGGAGATAAATAATGGCCCCTCCCAAGAGGACTGTGTGCGTGTGTGTTTTGGGGGAATGAGAGCTGAAGCAGGCAACAGAATTCATTAAATCTCCTGTCCTGTCTGTCCAGTATAAATGCTATGTTAAATGAGCCACTCTTATTAGCCTTATTTTGTCAAGCTTCCACTGAGCGAGCCACCCCATTCATTGACAACTCCACATACACACACAGTTTCTTTCAGACTAACATCGTGTTAAATCTTTTTTTTAAAAATCGGTTTCATGCCGGTGAGTAACCCCCCCGCCCACAAGCTTTTTTAGCCGCTTCTCATCTGACTCCTCCTCCCCCTGCCACTCTTTTTCTCTTATCTTCTCCTCTTTCATTTCCACTCTATTGTCTTCTTCCACCCCCCCAGCCATCAGCGCCTCCCCCAGCTCATCTTCTTCATCCCCTCCTCCTTTCTTCATCAAGATTAAGGTGAAGCAGATCATGGTGCAGAGGGAGGCGATTTAGTCTGTATACAATAACGTGTGATGAAGAAAGTACAACAGGAGGAAGATCGATGCTGGAGAATGGGTAGAGGAGAAAGGGCAGCAGGGAAGAAAAGGAGACGGGGAAAGTGAGTGAGGCAAGGGGAGGTTGTGGCGAGAGGTTGGGAGGAAGTGAAGAATAAGAGGGTGAAGCAGAAGTCAGTGTGTAAAACATCTCAGCTGGCTCAATCAGTGGGTACGATATGAGTTTGCGTTGTATTCATCACTTATTCATTAGGACTTAATGGGGTTTCAGACTAAGTGCATATGCAGTACAGTGTGTTGGTAATACAGTGGTGCGCTGTTAAAGCTGAGCCTGCGCTCTTGAATTTTTATTCTTGTGAGAGCTAGTTTGATTTTAATATGATAATTTTTATGGGCCCCACAACTGAGCAACAAAAGCTTATCAGTCAGAACACACAGCTTGACGCTTATAAGTCAAAATCACAACTGAATGCACAAATAATATTAATATCCAATCAGTTGATAAATAAAAATATAAAACACCCTCCTCCTGTCTTGGAAATGCAGCACATGGACACACCTAAATAATTCTCATATGATCTCATAAATGTTGCACAGGGAAGAAATAAATGATTAAATGTGTCCAAAGAGACCAAAAACAGAAAAAAAATGGAAATATAAGAAGCTAAAAAATTTAATTATTCAGTAAAAGATAAATAAAACAATCAAACCACTTAAGTCCAGCAGTGCCATTACTGAGCACATGCCAGTGTCAGCAATCGTTAAAAGGTCATTAGTGACTGAGTGTGGCTGTCTCAGTGCTGTGAAACCGACAAAACCCAGATTGGAGCGTTTCACAAATGCTATTGTTTTTCATAGCAGCGCAGAGCTGCTTAGAAAAATTTGGATCTTTGAAATAAAAGGCAGTTTAGAGATCGGACAATAATTGTCAAGGATGGCAGCATCAAGCCCGGGTTTTTTTAGAACTGTTTGGACATAAGCAGTTTCAAAGTGATCTGGGACACAAGCAGTAGATAAGTTTAACTTTAAAAATTCACCCCATACAGTAGAAAACAAAACTGTTTTTCTTCTACCAGGCTTTAAACACATTTATTTCTGATGTAAAGTTGGGTATTTTAACATGGCGGCTCTATGGGCTTGACTTGCTTTTGGAGCAAGCCTCAAGTGTCCACTGGAGGAAATGCAGGTTTTGGCAGGCTACCGAAGAGTGAACATTAGACAGTGAGGCTGACATCAATAAGAGAAAAATATACTAAAATATAAACAGTAACGCTGAATGCATTCTCCTTTTCCTGAGAATCACTCGTGCTTGTTGAGGCAATTTGAATCCAGTGTGTAATACTCACTAAAAATAAAAAATACCATAGCTACTGCAGAAAAAACCTGAAATAACATTGCTAAAAAGGATTATAGTGTTAAGGGAAAAGTATAAATTTAAATTTTTGCATTTTATCATTAAACATTATTGTTATTTATTTAATATTTATTGTATAATATTTGTGTTTCTGTTTGCCAGTTTTTGGCGTACTTTTTGATTCAGTAATTGTTTTGTTTTTTTATCTCCTAAGGATTTTCAATACTGACTCCTTTCGATGACAATGAGATGATGGAAGTTGCTAATTTAAAGGAAGAAGAAACACCATGTAGCAAAATCATCCATTTAGTAATTTATATTTATAAGTTGAATTAGCTCAACTGAAATATTATCAGTAGACCTCTGCTTTCACCATAATATGGTAGATAATTTGAGGGCACATTATACATTACATACATGGCAGTTTTAATGATTACAAATTGTTGAATGTCCTCAGGTGGGGTCAACCCTGATAGCAAGTGCAAGCCTCCACCTCTACAACCTGTTGAGCAGGGTTACAGTTTCTCTGATAACCAAGGCGCAGGATGCTGGATGTTAAAGAAGTTACACTCAGAGAATGAGGATAGGAGGCAAGTGAGGGCGTTAATAATGAATAGAAGCCAGGTTGAAGAAAGAATTTCAGAAAAGAAAGAACTAACTGTAAGAGAGGACAGAGGAGGTAGAGTTAGGAAGAAATATCAAAAGGAAATTAAGGAAAGCGTGAAGGAGCAAACAAGAAGCTGCATGCGTAGGAGGTTATATAATCAAATACAAGTTAGTGATAAGTCAAGGGGTCAGACACAGCGGGAGAAAGAAAGGGAGGTCAAAAACAAAGAAAAATAATCTGGATGAGGACTAAGCTCAGCAGCTCTGTCAGTGAAACTGATCATTGATGATTACATGGTCTCAGACCCTCATTCAGCTCCTGAGTGGGCCATTTGCTAAAGTATTTCTACTTCAGCATGGCCTATACTTATCTCATTCTTGTAAAACCTGTTTTGCACATGTATATGACTGAGCTACAGACAGGGCCACCACTGACAATGACTCTACCATTAGGAGGGACTTATAATCGTGGGTAAAGCGTTTGAGTGGTAGCATATGGCCAAGCTGTAGGCTGTAGCAGAGGTTGCGTTAGACTTTCTCATTGTCCGTCATTTTGACAGACAGTTTTGTAAAAATCCTGACATAATGTATTATTACTTGCCATTTTAATGTTTTTATAATGAGACATATAGCCTTTATAACACCATTTAATTTTCACATTATGCATTTAAAAGGGCATGGAGAGAAAAGATGAACAGAGAACCTTTTCATGTCACCACACAAAACAGATGAATGTTTTTTACCTCCTCGGTGTAACAGTGGCTGCCGGCTGATTAACAGTATAAGTATTACTTGCTTACTTCCGCTGCTACCACATCTATCCCTCTGTTTTCACCTTGTGTATCAACCACATCACGATTATTGGGCTTTCTACAGAAACTTTGGATACTCAGCTGCCGTGGCATTTTGTGATAGCTAGGCTATGGCCTAGTGATGGTGAGATGAAGCTTCATGAAGCATTGAAGCTTTCCATCCAATTGGTTCACTCGTTCACTGTGCTTCCTTTTTCTCTAGTGCGCCATCAAGTGGACAATAAATGTAAAACAGGCAGAGAGATTCTAATGGCACCACGGCTTTGGTGTGTGAAGCAAGAATTAAATAATGAATGATGTTTGTGATGCCAACACATAACTGATTAACTTAATAATAAAGTGTCTTTATTATACAATGACGATCAAAAGGAAAGTGGAAACAAGGCAGAGGGTTATGATGACTTGGTTTGTGACTTTATATAATAGAGACAACGTTTTATTCATCTGTCTTTAAAAATAACTTTTCCATAGCGCTGGGCTTCAGGCGGTTTCTTTTTTTAATTTTCACCTGCTGTAGAAAGTTATTATTAGGAATATGGATTAAAAGTTTAATTTTTACCAAAACCACAAAATGTCAGCACTTTCTTACTTAACTAAAATTTTCTTTTTCATCACAATTTAGTTATTTGATCAAAGCAATTCTGACATAACTTGATAGACTTTTTTTTAGCCATTAAAATACGCTACAGATACGCGCTTCACAAAAATCATCCTGGATTACTCGACACACGCTTCGAAGTCTCGACACGGAAGGACACATCACTACATAGCCTACTACTGCAGTGGTTAAAGCCAGCTAGACAGTGAGGTCATGTATGTGACTGAGAATATTAGGTAAAGGTTACCCCTGGTCTGTAGCCATAGACTGTAAAAAAGTGGATGTAGTCACCGGTAAGTTCCCCGTTGGTTTGTGGACTACAGTTTTTAAGTCTTGAGTACAACCTTGAGAAGCCGTTCTTCCAACATCGGTGTGTTTGTGAGCTTTAAGTCGTAACGTGGAACACGTTCTCTGAAACCACTAAAATAATGCTTCACCTGACTTGTTATCAGGCTTAATGCTTGATATACAATATGTGAATTATTAAAAAGCATTTACTTTCATCCGCCATGTTCCTCTGTAATATGACTTCGACTTGGCAAGTCAGGTACCAAAGATTTTGCAGACTTTCCGAGTTGTTCCGGGTTGAAGGGGCATTTTGTTTTTTATCCGACACCACATGAATGCTGGGTTAGCTGTTTTTTTTCAAACACTTACAATCAAAAAATTTGAAATTTTTCATTTCTACCATGACTTGACTGAGATAGTGGGTGGAAACAGTTGCACCTTGCATCTTATTGGCTGGTGGGTCTGCTCTTCTTGCCCATCCTCACGCTTGCTTTCCTACGTCACTCCCAGACTCCTGCCAATTGCGGCCACTTACAGAGACAGAGATGTTTTATATGCTTTTTTTCCCCTAAATACTCTATGGTGAGACATTATATATTATAGGCACATATATATAATATACACCCATACACACTGTATATACTTCAAATTAAGTTACTATGAGACTCCCTCTATGTGATCTGATTAATCCCCCACATGTCTCCAGGGGCCCCATTTGCCATCTAGCAGCACAGATGTTCAGCTTAGGTCATCTCTGCTTCATGCAGATCCTCTACTCTCTCACCTCTCTACATCTGTTTTATAGACTTGTTTCAATAAACTCAAGCCCACCTCAGTTGCATTTAGGAAGATGACGCTGTACTATAACAACACGGTGGCATAAATAAACAACCTGAAACCAGTTTACCATAGATATTAATAGCTGCAAAGGTTTGGCTACTATTTTGACCAGGTAGAGACTGATGTTTAACCTGCAGTCCAGATCAAATCACCTTCATCTGCATCAGTGAAACAGTCTGCATTGTTAACAGTAGTAGCCATCAGAGTACAGCCCTCCCTGCTCTCTGTCTATCATACATTAGCAATGCAGATAGGGCATTTCCAGTCAGCTCTTCTCAAAATTGGAGCAGCAGCACAGCAGAGGAGCAGCCAGCGTGTTACTGTAACATATTTCTATGTGCATACATATTCGCCTGTCCACTGTTTGCTCTCACAAGGTGCTGTTCTGTACAGACCAGAGGTGGACGTGTGGGCGACAAATCCACCAAGTAGGTGACTGACAGATTGTCTGCATCCTCAGTGTCTCTGACAACTGTTAATGATGTGGACATTAATAATTTGTATATATGTGTGTGTGTGTGTGTGTGTGTGTGTGTGTGTGTGTGTG
>JAPMOB010104415.1:0-11152 GCA_029875015.1 Lepomis gibbosus
AATCGTTTTATAATCGAATCGCAGCCCTCTGAATCGTAATCGAATCGAATCGTGAGGTACCCAGAGATTCCCACCCCTATCTATCATCTATAGAAGGATTATTATAAAGCAAAAATAATAATGAAATACATTCATAGACATGTTCTCAGATCTTTCTAGGACCTTAGAGATCAATAGATAACTAAAGCAAGTATCATAGTAAACATGAGCTCACAAGAGATTTATAAAAGCAATAATTTCATACTTCATTCATTTATGAGTTAAATAACAATAACATTTTAAGAAACTAGGAAAAGTCAATACCATAAATATAACTAGGCCCGTGAGCCAAATGTATTTACCGACCTCTGACTTAGGAACTGTTCATCTGTTATGGCCCTTTTGCCTACATCAAGATGGTTACCATGGTTACGAAACAGTTAAGATAGGACCTGTAGGCTCACATATTTCCGAGCCCGTCTTAAAACAATGTGCACACTGAAGGATTGTTGTGATTAAACTCACAGCTCTTGATCTAAAGGTCATAAAAACTTAAATATGAGGCTTCTACAGTTGATTTAGAGACGTGGGCTTCATCCGGAGTTTCAGTACAACGTTCAGAGGAACCTTCTGTACTGACAAGACTAACTTTAGATGAAGTGAAGTCAGACTGCTGGAGTCTCGAACTAACTTCAGAGGTTACAGAACCAGGACTGTGGATTCTGTTCGCCATCACTTACACTGAAATCCTTTTAGATGTCAGCAGCAACAACCCTGTTTTAATGCACTGCCCTGTGAGTGTTTGTTAGAGTGCACTTCCTCCCAGAGACGGAGGCGGGACCGGCAGGTGAACTTTATGAAGCGATGTTTGTGTGTTGATGTGGAGCGGGTGTTTACTCACGGTCAGCATGGGCGTGGTCAGCAGCCCCCAGGCGAAGAACTCCAGGAAGATCACCACCACCGCATGAGTCACTTTGGCCCGGCCCCGGGCGTGCTGCGGCGAGAAAGAGAGGTCGACAACATTAACTATTCATCCGTAGGAATCAAATTCACTTCCTGTGCAAATCTGATAAACTTCCACAGCTCTCCTAACATCTTCTACCAGCTGTTTACTCCAGCAAGGCGCCCGCATGGCTACAGCCAGGCCGCTGCTTCTTCTTTTGGTGATCCAGAGACGTTTTACCGCTCGTCTCATTTTGCTTTTCTCAGATGCTTGATACGGCAGCTATGCAGTTTCTGTTCCACGCAAAGGAAGGACGTTAATGCACATATAATATCAGGACCATTAAGCATCGGGTCCTGATGGATTGTGTCCATTTAGATATTTATGCTCTGATGCTGCAAGACAGGCCCTGATGGGTTTGTGTACTAGAACAATGTGGAGGAAGGCCGCACAATATATTGTTTCAGCATCGTCAACGCAATGTGCCCGTGTGCAATAGACACGCTGCAATATATGCAAATCAGCCCCAAGCACCACAACTTCTTTGCTGCTAGATACAAAAGGAGAACTCGCACAGTTCTGTTTTTGCACGACTCACGTACAGCAGAAGTGTGATGCTCATTTACGCTGATGTTCTTGAATACACAGAGTTTGTTGCAGACAGGCAGGCAGCGAACCACCAATCACAATATCGTTCTTAATCAGTTTATCAAACAACCACAGCAGGCCCCGCCCCCGTCAGCTGTGAATGACAAGCTGAAAAACTTGAAAATGAGCGAGGAACAGGAGAAAACGGTGGATTTGTTTGTTAGAAGAAAGAAACATTTCTAAACCACTCTGGTGTTTAGCTGCTCTTCTATTTTTTTGCATTTGGTTTAAAATATGTTTTCTGCATTAAAGCTCAAGAAAAGAGAGTTTGCACTCAAAATTTATATTTTTCAGCTTATTTATTTTTACTTTCTAGGCATTTTCTCTACAACATCCCCCCAATGACTCTAGGACGCCTAATTATTTCAATCAATCTATATATTTATAGCAGAGAAGAAAAATATCGCAGTCAGTTTTTTCAGATATTGTGCAGCCCTGACATGGAGGTTTGTAAGTCAAACCTTTTCTATAAATGTTCCTGTTAGTTAACACGTAATTTAGAGTATGAAAATGAAAGAACGAAATTATTGCCTTTTGAATCTCCTGTCAGGTCACATGTCTTCATTATGCTGCTTCCTTTGTTTATCTATTGATGTAAAAGGTACCAGTAAGATCTATTATAGATCTCTGTGGGAGGATATATTATTGCTCCCACAGAGAGTGTTGTAGTCAAGCTTAAGCTCCATCTATAGTAACAGAAATGTGAATGCCTGTTTTGTATTGTGGCCTTGTTTCATCTGGACTGGAGCAGACAAAAGCCACATCCTACAAAAGTTGCAGGTCAGACAGTGTGCGGGAGTTTTATTTACATGCAAACATGCAAAGGACTAACTGTCCTGCAGCCTGTATCTGACCCCACTGCCTGTTTACGGTTTCCTGTCAGTGTCCAGATTCTGAGTGCAAAGCCTCAGGATGCACTGAAAAGGCAGCGGCTTGTACAAGACCTGCATGCGATGAGATAGATGTGAAAACCTCAGAGGTGTTAGCCGACAGACGTCAGCGATGATGATGTTTCCTGCTCATTACAGAGTGTCTGCTATACATATATACGGAAGACTGATGGAGGCTTTTGGTCTGGACTAACCAGGAAGGAAAATGATAGATAATAAAACATGAACCCAAACAGAGACTCTTCAGATGTGAAGCTGGGTTTTTCATGGGTTTGTCAATTTGTTAATATTGCTCAGCTTCAGCTGTTAAAGGTTTCACAAAGTTTTAAAGAAACTTTCGCCTCTCTGTGACATTCTAGTCCAGATTAGACAGCTCTAGGCGGGTTTTGATCTGGACCTGGTGTAATGCGGTCTACATGCAAAAACAACATACAAATAGCCCTTTTTTGAAATTTCACAAGCAGAAAAGAGATTTCACGAACATGAAACTGTTTGTTAAAGAAACTTTAGCCCCTCTCGTTCAGCTTTAACAGCTCTAGGTGTGGTGGTTTTAGATCTGGACCTGGTTTAATGTGGTCTAACGTGACATGCCGGGAAACAAACCAATATAATCGATCTTCTTTTTTCACTTAGAAAATAAAGGCTTCACTCATCTGAAACTATGTTTTAAAGAGACTTTAATCCTCTCTGGATCGATCTAGTCCAGGTCTGGACCCGAGTTTCGCCTTAACGTTTCTGGATGAAAACAGCAGCGTTTAACGCTAAAAACTAATGTTTTGAACCGTGAATCAGCGCTCTCACACTGTGTTGTATAACAATAAATAAACCACCTTGTACCTTGTGGTTACTAGTTAAAGTTTACCTGAAGTAAACGCTCGCTAGCTTCACCAGGCTAACGGCAGATTTCCTGACATCCTGGCTAAGTTAGCAACACCTTCGGTTTAGCTTCGAGCGTTTACGTAAATCTGCGGCTATCAGCATCAAACACCTCAGCGTGACGTCCGTGTTATTTAACACACGTCTGTCCGTCATCTTACAGCAGCTGTCAAACGTTTTCAATGATTTAATATTGAAGTTTTGTCGTACAGGAAGACGTTAGCCCGACCCGAACCGAGCTAGCACATTTTCTCACCGAGCTCCGGACCAACATGATGTCGTTGGCCTCGGTTTTCTCCAGGTTCATCTCACATCTTTCCGTAGCGATTTTCACTTCGACTCCATGTTGGCCGGCGTCCTCCTGAGGTTTCTCCGTCTCTTCCAGGGTGTCCCGCGGTGTTGATTATAACTACGTGTCTGCGCTATCATGGGCTCCAGGTAAGAAGAAGTCGACGCGTTACCGGGGCGGTAAATACTCTGGCTTTCGTTTTTCACCACACATTCCTCCGCTGCTGCTCAGATTGTACAGTTACCAGCATGTCGCTATGTTTTTATCATCGGCGTTCCCCGGGCGGACGACGCTGTCGCCTCATTTGGGTCAATTTCCGTTCAAAAGGTGTTTAACACCGCCCGATGGGGCCGTTTCGGACTTTAAAACGAACGCGCCCCCCCAAATTCGCGGCGCCTCCTCCAACGGATGTGACAGCAATACGATAGCCGCTCCCACATCAGCTTTTTATTCAGATTGGCCTCTCCATCACCACAGGTAACAGCTAACATCTGACTCTGGATCAGCTAATACACATACAGTTACTCCCTAGCTTTATAAAGAGCGCGCCGCCTGCCGCGCCAACGTCCTCACTGCAATGCAGATTATGTTTTATTAATTTACCAACGTACATACGCGTACGGTGCCATTAAATTTAAAACCTCAGCGCAAAACAAAGACAAAATACTGTTCGCGCTCAAATTACTCCGCTGTAACGGCTCCGTCTGTGGAAAAAACAGGTCAACGGGGGGATCTCAGCATTTGGCAGGAAGTCCCAACGGCGAACAGCGCCGCTGACACTCCGCTCGATCACTATTTAGCAAGAGGCAGAAAGGCGGGACTCGGCGGTGGAAGAATTTTTTGGCTTCAACGTAAAAGCTGCACAACAACCAGTGTCAAGGCAACGGCGTGATAAATTACACTTCCTGTCTGAGCATTTCCAAATAAAACCATGCAAACAAGCGCTGACAAAATTGACAGCTAATTTTTAACGTTTTTAAATAGTTAATCAAAATTTTAAAAAAAATCATAATTATGTATATAAAAATGGTTTTATTGCATTAAAGCAGGGTTAGGAGTAAAACTAACAAGGATTTTTATTATTGATTAGTGTGCACATCATTTTCTTAATTAATCAAGTCATTGCTTTGTTTTTTAAAAAATTGTATAAAAATTTACAGGGGTCCATCCATCGTCAACCGCTTATCCTGCGTACAGGGTCGCTGGGGGGCTGGAGCCTATCCCAGCTGACATTGGGCGAAAGGCGGGGTACACCCTGGACAGGTCGCCAGGGCCACATATAGACACACAACCACTCACACCAATGGGAAACACCAATTAACCTAGCCTGCATGTCTTTGGATGGTGGGCGGAAGCCAGAGCACCTGGAGAGAACCCACGTGGACCTTCTTGCTGTGCGGCGACAGTGGTAACCACTGCACCACCCCAAAATTTACAGGGATGATATGTTCAAATTACTTGTTTTGTCTGATACATTTTCTGTAAATCTCTAATCAATAAGTGATTTACCATTTCTACTTCAACACAGAGCCACAGTGAGGTAAATGAAACTCAAACAGAGATGAGCTCCATTAACTGGACACCAACAACAACCTGCACTGTGTTTTAACCTTTGTTTGATGGAAAGACTCATTTAAATAGCAAATCTCTTTTTCATTAGTGTCCTGGCCTTGATAGGCATGAATCACAATGAGTTTGATAGACCCAGATAGATAACACACATCCCAGCCTTTGTGTTACATATATAGGCCCACTTATAACACACGTGTGCCACAAATCAGAATTATGCAGACATGTAATCATATAAAAGATTTCATCCTGGAAACAGCACAAAAACCTAAGACCTGATCTAAACCATAGAAATGAAGAAGAGTTAAAACAATAACACTCTTACTAGCAATTCAATACTTATTCATACTGTACACAATGTATATAAATTACATCCACCTGCCTCATGTATATAATATATTGCATAATTACTGCACAAAAATATGTAGGCCTATTTATTCCTGCATTGTTTGCTCTGTTTCATTTCACTATTGTCATGCAATGACTATGTTGTTGCTTTCGTTCATGGTTGTGTCTACGTGTTTACTTTTTATGTACACTGTTGTTTGTGTCTGTTTTTGTTGTCCTGTTTGTATTTGTTTTGCGTATTTACACAGAGAGTAATCTAAAGGTCAATGTAGACTTTAACCTTCTTGGGATAACAATGACTTGGATGACTGAGAACCTTCATAGACACTGACAGTAATGTAAAACCGGAGTCAAATTCCTCGTATGAGTTCACATACTTGGCGAGTCTAAAGCGATTCTCATTCAGTTTTTTTGTGGGAATGATTTAATCACAGAAGGTTCCAGATTATAGTCATTTTAAATAATTTGCTAAATGATGATACACTTAGAATACCGTGAATACCATGAAACATTTCTGAATCCAATTAATGCGATGCCTTTGTTCCGCAACAACAAAAAATCACATTGCATCAAAATTCTAGCTTTTATTTTGAAGGCCGCGCCGCCTCACTTCCGCCTTCCCTCCATCTTAGCGCAGCTAGCTTCACGCAGCGGAGACGCAAACTGAGGCAGAGCGGATCAATTTGGAGCCACGGCGGTTGATCGGAATTGTGCGGCGACACCGATTGCTGCATCGGTAAGAAACTGCGGCCTCCGGCACCGCCGAACGAGCCGTTTAACGGGCCGTTTGTCCGCGTTGACGTTTTACCGCAAACCAGCTAGCATAGCGCCCGAGTTTCCCCGCAGACCTCCCCTCTCCCTTTGTTCGCTTGCGCCTTTTTTTCTCCTTTGCACCGATGCGGGTTTTTGTAAATACTGGCGCAACATGGCGGCCGTCCGGGGGGGTTTGACCAATTATCTCTGCACATATTTAAATAGCGTGGCGTGTGACCCGGGCCGGGCGGGATGCGTCAGGTAATCAGAGAGGGAGGGGGTTAAAGTGTGACCTCTGTCTTCATCATGTTCTTCATCAGACACAAGCAGCAGAACCACAGGGCTGACACCACGCTCTTATTTTACTGTTACCTGACTGCGTGTGCGCGTGAGGTCATACCTTTTTTCTGCAAACACAATGTGCAGGTGTGTGTGTGTGTGTGTGTGTGTGTGCATTTGTTCTCCCTTGTGTTTCCACTGGCAGGTAAACTCACGTGTTTCCTCTGTACCTTAGTGACGTCTGGATGTTGCGTGATGACGTCAGACTGGATTTCATCTTCACTTTCTGACCTGCAGGTTTGTCTTTGCACAGCGTCCTGACTGTTGAGTTTAGACCCAGACGGTGTAGAAGAAGAAGGGGGACGCAGCCGCCGTGACCTCGCCTGCTGGTTTGACAGCTTGGCCGCCGCCGTGTTTATGTTTTGCAACCAGGGGCGAGTTCAGCGCTGACAGAACGGTGGTGCCTCAACGCCCTGTCGTGCACGCAAGCGCGCTGCATTTTACAGCCTTTTTAATGACGCTGTGTTTACAAACTCGTCGCCTGTGACACGCCCACTAAACGGGAGAAAACGGGCGAGTTCAGTCTCAAAACGTTTTGCACCCGTCTACAACGTTTATGGCTTGAACGACACGTTTCCTCGCAACTGGCTCGAGGTATGTTTACGTCTGTTTGGTGGGCGTGTCACAGGTGTTACCCAATCAGCTGCCACAAGTCTGTAAACACAGAGCTGTTACAAAGGCAGCGCGCTTGCGTTCACAACAGGCGCCACCGTTTCTGGTGAAATGAACACTTTGCTACGATTTGCCGCCGCTGGACTCGCCCAACATACCTCGAAGCCCGTTGCGGAACTTACGTTGCTAGGAAACGTGTCATTCAATCTCAAACCGTTGCAAAATGTTTTGAGATTGAACTCGCAACAGACGTGACCATATTTGGACGAGAGGGTGGAGCTAGCTAACGAATCAGCTGGTCAGTAGAAACATTTTTTCACAGACATGTTTACAATCGCTCTTCTTTCTGCAGCCGGTGGAGTCGCCCCCTGCTGGCTGTCAGAGCGAACGCAGGTTTAAGGTTCTTCAGCGTTGTCTGCAGTCGTGAGAGCCGGATGTTGCCTCTTGGTTTAGACACTTCCTGTTCAGTACTGTCACGTTTTTTCTCTCGGGGGGTGGGGGGTCTGGTCATAAAACGTGGTTTAACTTTGGAGCTGAAATGATGAGTCATTTTTATTTGTTAGGCAGAAAACGTTGATGCTCTGATGATCGTCGTAGTTACCAGATGTAACTCCAGGTCTATGAGCACACCTGTGGCTCTTGGTCGCCTTTTTAAAATGGCTGCCATCAGAACATAGATTAACGTTCATTATTGTTGTATTTTGCCGTCTCGTCACCTGCAGCAGCTCAGAGACTCAGGACTCCTGAACGTCTGACGTCTCTCAGATCGATCAGAAACCTCGACAGGTGAAATGTTCTGCGAGTTGTCAGGACGCTTTTGTAGTTCTTTCTCTGGACTCGGCCGGTCAGGAACCAGGAGCAGGAGTTCCTGCTGTGAACTTGTTTTTAGGTGCTCGGTGTTTCCGTCTCCGAGCTTCGACGCTCTCACAGCGTGTTTTCACTTCATGAACGGTAACTGGAACATTTTGGTCCTGAAACGTCTCGTTCGGCGGCGCTTTGGTGAAGAAGATCTGGATCCAGGTCTTCACGGCTCTTTGCTGTTAGTTTTGAAGATAAATGTGAGACGCTGGTGTCACACAGGTCTGCTGCGTCTTCTGAACATGAAGTGAGTTTGATGAAGTTTGACAATGTTTTGCAAGAAACGGCGCTGATTGGTCGGTTTAGCAGGAACCTTCGTGCTGGATTCAGACGGATTTGTTGAACTTGTGTTAACAGTGGAGATCACGACTAATAAAAACAACTAATAATCTTTATTTATAGACCACTTTTTAATAAATTCCATGATACAAAGTGCTTTTAAAAAGGCAGAAGATAAACCTTGAGGTTTTAGTTGGAGCTGGGCGATGCAGGCAGAAATATTTTCACAATAAAACATTTCACATCATTTGATATCAGTAATTATCAGGATAAACGTCAAGTTATTATTTCAGGTTTAAAGGTTCTGATTTTTACTTCTGAGTGAAAGTTGGAGAAACCAGATGGTTAATTTTGGTTTTAAACTTTTGTTTATGGTTTGAACAAACACTTGATGCCAAACAGTGGATCACTTAGAACAATAAATATCCACGAGGAAAATCAAGTAAAATCTTTTTTCAGTCCCTTTTTTCTCAACAAAACAAATATTTTAGTAGAAAAGTAAGTGAAAAATTTGTTTGTAATTCAAATTAATTTGTTATTTAGGAAAATAAAATCATGATAATTCTCATTATTTTATTTTAGATGAAGCAGATAAACAAGAAAGACTAAAAATACAGTTAGTGCATTTCATTTTTATTTTCTTCTAAGATCAGAAAGGCGGTCTGTTAAGAAGGACCTGAGTTCCTCGGGGCCCCCCAGGTGCAGGCGCTCCGTCCCCTTTGGTTTGAAGTCGGGCCCCTAACCTTAACTGTAAACCGGCCCTAACCAATCAGAGGCAGAGTTGTTGAAGCTCAGGCAGGAAACAAAATAACGCCTTTCGTCCACATCTGAAGTCGTGCTCACTCACTTCATTCACAATCCGTCTCTGAAACCAGGATGTGGGGTTTCCACTCCAGACACCTGATGATGATGATGATGATGATAACCACGATACTGGTGCGCATATAAACACTGACGCCAGTCTGAGGGTTTTCTGACGTCGCACCGACCAAAAGATCAATTGAGAAAACTGATAATGAAAACACTGGTGAGCTGCAGCACATCTGGTGATTCAGCCATCAGTTTACAGCCTCAGTCAGGAGCTTTAATCCCTCATCAGGTCTCCTGCTGTGGCTTTAATCTGTCTCTCTGCGGTCTGATCCTGGTCCTGGTCCTGGTCTGCTGCCGTGTTACTGCAGCGCTGCCTGTCACATGCTCCTGCAGCAGCAGCAGCAGCAGGTTGGTGGTTTGTGGTTGTCGTTTGTGCAGCTTGCAGCTCTATATTTTATCTGAAGAGCGTCGGGAGCGTCTCTGTTGTTGTCCTGCAGTTTCCCAGCAGCTGTGCCGTCTGTTCTCTCGCCGCCAGCGTCTCTGACCTTGGAAGGCTGAATATTTTCCTGCTGGATTCAACTTTTATCCTGATTTTCACTGACAGTTTGGCGTCTGCTCGGATACAGAAACCACTGAGAGCAGAACTGTTGTTGTTTTTGTAGATTAAACCTCACAGCTGGATACAAAGCAGATCGGACCGACTGCACCTCGATGCATCAGTAATAAAATAAAACATACCAAACAGAACACGAACGACTTAAGGGGCTGATTCTGGGGATTTTCAGAGATGGTTAACAGACAAAGATGAACCCCAACATGTGTTATGTGCATTTATGAGTAAGGACGTCACCATAACAGAAATTTTGTAGTCAAAACCAGTAAAATAAAATTACAAGCATAATTAATTAATTAAATTTTTTCTTTACAAACTCAGGTGTGAAATGTTTAATAATGGTCTCATGAAATGGATCGTGTTGACCTTTTCAGACGGTCCCTAACTCCAACAGTAACCGTAGTGTTGGACTAACTTTCAGTTCTTAGTGCTGCAAACAGCGTCGTCATCTTTGGCGATTTTCAGCTGGTCAAACTGTGGAACGTCTGCCTGCATTAGCTCTCCAACAGATCCCAGAACTGGGAGAAATCGAGGCTCTGACACGGAGCTGCTGAAGGAAACAGCTGCCAAACTAACTTCACCTGGTTTCCAAACACGACTCTTCTTTCTGACGAGCTGCGGCGGAGCTGCAGCTGCAGCTGCACTCGTCTCCAGGCAGGAGCGAGTTTAGGTAGTAGAGAGTTTGTGGTGCGTTCAAGCACAACACATGACATTCATTTCACGAGTACGCTTTCGAAACAGTGTAAAACAGCTGTGAGGGAGTTTCACCTTTTAAACAACGTTGAATGGATTTTCTCCATCTGAGCTGGAACGCCGTCCTCTTCTGACTTTAGTCCGTGAGTCAGCAGGTAGAAGCCTCCAGCAGAACCGTTTAGTCCTTCACATGATCTGAAAGTATGAAAATCAACCAAAAGGTTTCAACCACAAGTAGTTTCACGACAGAACATTTAACTTAACAGAAATGTGTTTCCTGATAGCAGTAATAGAAAACCGTTTCCTGTAATCCTGCTGCTCGGGTTGGTCTGTTTTTCAGAGTTTTATTTCAGTGGACCTTTGTCTGGTTAAATAAAGATCACACGGATCTTTAAGCACAATCTGCTCAGCTCCTGGAGATAAAATCATTTAATTAAAACGGCGCCATCTGAAATAAAAACACTTTGATTGTCGTTTAGAATAAGAAACATATCTTCACGTGTGTCCGTCTGTTTCCCTCCTCAGGCTGAACTCGCTGTTTCCTCATCGAGTCCACCAGCTGTGACGTCGCCTCAGGCTCCAGGCGTTAGTCTGTACCCGGCCTGTATGCAGCCTGTCTGGGGCCCGGCCTAATTCCTGGTGCTCCTTCTTTC
>JAPMOB010104470.1:0-14880 GCA_029875015.1 Lepomis gibbosus
TATCTATCTATCTATCTATCTATCTATCTATCTATCTATCTATCTATCTATCTATCTATCTATCTATCTATCTATCTTCTATCTATCTAATATAAGTCCAAAAACATCGCATATAATAATAATAAAACACTGACAGGAAACATTTACTGCGCTAGTAACTTTTAGTACTTTTAAGTACATTTTGCTGACAATAGGCTACTTACATACTTTTACTCAAGTAAGGTTTTATATGCAGGACTTTAGTAGCATATCTTCTCAGTGTGATATTACTACTTTTACTTAAATAAAGGATTTTGAATACTTCATCCGCCACTGATTATAGAATATAAATAAGTTACCAATTGGACTGATTTATATTTGTATTTTATTGCTGGCAGCCTTCTGTGAAATAATAAAACACCTGCAACTAAGACGAGTGTGTGTGTGTTTATAGCCGTACCTTTATTTGTTGACTCGTTTATGGCCTGAGGCGTGCGTTTACCCCATGTCTATCTCTATCTGTCCCTCTGCTGAAACTTTCCTCTCCTCCAGCCTGTGTGTGTGTGTTTTCTGGTTGCCAGGGGTGGAGCAAACAAACCTCTGTGTCTCCAGCCCTCCTCTTACATTATTTTCATCCATGCTTACGTATTGGGAGGGCAGTTCCGCATTCCGGAGCCTTCACAGACAAGACCAGTACTTAAACGGGCTGATGCAACGGCTTCAGCTTAGTCCCAAAACCTACACGCGACTCCTGACTCCCACACCGTCCCATTATTACTGCGGATTTGGGCGCACAGCAGGTAAGTCTGCGAGTGAGCCGTTGAGATGTGTTGCCATTGTTTTCTCCTGTCTTTGTTGCTGCGCTAGGAGTAGTTAGCTAAATGTTGGTACAGGCTTGACACATTTGCATTTTTTATTTTGCACTTTTCTCACCGCGTTGTCTCAACACAATGCTTTTTTTGTTTGTTGTTGCGCTATTTGTGTCCATTAACATCAGCTCATGAGGATTTATTTCCACGTAATTGCTGTATGAAGTCTGAGGTGTTAACAGTTTTAAAGTTTTCCGTGCTCCCACCGCACAAGTCAATTTGTTGCTGCCACAACCGTTAAGTAACGTCGTTGTTACAACTGTTGTAGCAACTCTCGCTTTACAGCCCGTTATTTACAGACCCCTCAGCTAAATTACACGCCAGTTTGTGTTGGACTGTTGGTATTTTCATCTCGGGAGTCTTAATTTCAGTGTTGCTAAACAGGAGAAGTGTCGGTTAGCCTTGTGAAGACAGTTATGTAACGCTATACGCGCCGCACGCTGTGGGTTTTCAAAGTAACCGCTAGCTAACGTTAAGCTAGTCTGGTGCACGAAACTGCACGGAGTCCGCAGGGGTTTTCTAATTTCACATTGCAGAAACATTTGAATTCAGCTTTGTTAGTGCTGTACAGTCATGTCATTTGTCTAGACTGTTGTAACATTACAATCGGCTGGCTCATCCAGTTCATCCACCTTTGGCCAACTCTTTTTTAACTACTTTCACTTCACTACCGCTAGAAAGTCAACACTCACCACATGCATCTGATAGAATACCAGATTTGGAAAATGAGTGTATAGATAGCAGTGTTTCTCAGTTGGTATGGATGGAGAAATAATAATTACGGCTGCAACTAATGATTATTTTCATCAATTAATGTATACATCAATTAGTTGTTGATCAGGTAATTGTAAAGTCCATAAACTAAAGCTGACCAGGGAGAGGTCTTCATATAGTTTTCACAGATCAACCTCAATGAAATGCAGTTTACACTGATGTTAAACAGAAACAAGCCTTTGAAAAAGCATTTGAAAAACAGGAACAGGAGAGTGATTAGCACTTTTGCTTGATAATTTACAATGACAAGTCATCTCAGCTCTCATAACAAAACTAATACTTCTGCTATGAATAGTAATATGTGTCTTATCAACTTCTACAGCGTCCAAACACAGTTGCATCATTGACAGAAGACGCCTGACAAGTTCTCTCTGAGTAAGTATGGTGCATTTTTAAAACTGTTCATATTGAATTAACCCGAGGCACTCTCCTGAGTACCCTTCTGCTACAATACAAAAACTTTTCTTGGCATTGCTAGTTCACCTGGAAACATAAGTGATGTAAATGAAGTGTGAAGTTTCTTTGGCAGCTTGTGAGTACAGCCAAGAATGTGTGCTCAGATTGGCTCATATTTGTAATCTTTGCTTTGGCCCATCATACTGCACATGCTCTGTGTGTTTTACTTTACCTTTCCTGCGTTGAATAAGAAAAAACAACTCTGTGTGTCCACAGGCCTCACATGTGAGTTTGCATACTACCACAGCAATTTTTTGTTTTGCCTGTGTTGTTCGGACGAGCCAGTAAATATCATCCTCGTGTCCACACCAGGGTCTTTGAAAAGATTTACACTTTCCTGTGTAACAGTAACTCTGTCTATGTCAGAGGTAGCTTTAGTTTTCTGCCCCTGTTGGCCTGAAGGTTAAAGGCCAATCAAGGAATGGCAAATATGATGGATAGCAGTGGATCATGTACATGTGTGCAGGTTTGTGACTTGCAAGTTCATAGGTTCAGTGTTTTCCTATATAGTGAGCACTCCAGCTGGTGCAGTGCTTGCTCATACAACTACATGCCACGCAGGGGAAACTATTTATTTATATATATGTGTTTCCTTTGTGTGTCTATCTGTGTTTACATGTTTCTAAGTGAACAAGCGTGTGTTGCAGAGGGTTTAAATACCCCAGTGCCTGCCCGGGCACATCCGTAGGATGGTTTTTGCATAAATGGAACGCTGCAGTGGATTAATGGGGAAGGGCTGGCGAGCCGACAAGCAGTGCAGGGCCGACAGGGCTGAGAGGCTGGACGTGGGCGCACAGGGTTTATTTTAAGTAGAAATGCCTTCCAGTGCGTCTCTGGAGAGCTAGAATTGCCAAGCTGCACCCCAGTACACTGAATAGACAGCAGACGCATTGCAGGCGAGTGAGCCAACTATGCAACAGCTAGGCTCAATGATACTAATACTAATGCTGGGGGAGCAGCTATTCACTGCTGAGTGTATCACATTATCAGTATCACATTGTAGTCCCCATAAGCCTTTCCACATGGTTTGTAAAAACAGTGTGTCAGGACAGACTATATGTACTCTGTGGAACACCCAAATGTCCAAAGGTGTAACTGAGAAAAGAGTCATTAAAGCCAGTGTTGTTGTTTTTTCTTTTTAGAAAAGAGCACCGTCAAAGCTCCTTTTTAAAAGGCCTTTACATAGTTATAATTTCTACATTCCTGAATTTCTTTTAGACTTGAAGCTGATTTTTTCTGTTTGTACATAAAACAATCACTAAATGTTGACCCAAACATTGACCTTTAGCTCACAGTCTTGCAGAACAACAAAAGGGCTGAACACATAGTACCGTGCTGAGACTGGGGCTTGTTTAATCAGAGCAAGCATCTGCTTGACGTGGGGCAGATGAGGAAATATCAGAGGACAAATAATGAAACAGCATTAAAATGACAACCACACATTACAAAATAATGGTGATTGCTTCAACAGGGAGCATTAAATCAGATTTTTTTGACTTGGTTGGCCAATGTCTTATTGATTGTGATTGCACATAACTTGCCTTGGATTTGTTACAGACGCCATACATTTGAAATAGTTTTTGTCTGCATCTTGTATTTTGATTCATTTAATCCATGTCTGGGCCAAGCTAAAGCTCAGTACCACGCACAGTCTAATCCTGACTTACAATGTGGAGAAAAATAGTTACATTACAATAATTCAACCCCAGACCACCCAGATACAGAATATAGGTGTGTGACTGTTTGAATGGCATGAAGCAGGCCATGCAGGAACCCAGCCAATGATCACATCATAATGTTTGAATGAAGGTCGCCACAGTCCTCTTGCCTTGTGTGCGTATCTGCAGGTGCTTTGTGTTTTAGTTTGCCTGAAAAAAACTTTCATTCTTGGCCTGAAGTCTGCACTAAAATGCAATTTTTAAACTTCCTGCCCTCTTGTGTAATTTCATTGTGAATAAAAGATAACCTCTGTGTGCACTGCTCTCTAGCTTGCTCACTGCTGAGAAATCCAAACTGTAATTGTGAGGGGAAGTTAAGCTTGCTCATTACTGCTGCAGCTGAGGGTCTCATCATCGTTAACAATATTGCGAGGTTAAATGTTCATAATTGTGTTGAATTGCTTTGGGAAGGTTTAGTCATCTTCACAGGAGGACTTTTGAAATATTTCAGCAGCAGCTGTTTAGCCCATAAGAACGAGAAATGAAAGCTGAAATGAAAGGAGATCCTGCTTTCTGTTGTGATAATCACATCCACTCCCACGCACTATCACCCTCGAGTTTAATGGGCAGAGCTGACCGCAGCATGATCAGCCATTATTATGTTGTCTCTTCCCTTCTCAGGCCTTTGTCTCGTCCCTCCAAAGAAAATATAATGAAGGGTTGAAGGAACGTTGATACTGTATATTTGGACGGTCCTGTCCTCGAGGAAAGTCGGTGCCAAATTCCCCGGTTTCCTCAGAGGATTGCGAAAGGCTGTAACTCAACACACAGCCTGACTGAGTGCAGACGGTAATGATGATCGCCGAGACCTTGGCCAGAGATTGTGAGAGCGTGCCTTGGCCCAGGCCTTTGCGCTCATTGTTCATTTTCAGTGCTCTTGTAGCGTTTGGGCAGCCGAGGCCGTTTGCAAGAGTTTTGCAAGATGCTGCTGTGTGGGCCGCGCACTGCCTTATGAGTCCAAAATTAGACTTTAATAAAGTACACTGACAAAAAGCGGTCAAATAGCATCTGGAAAGTGCGCATGGCTTTCCCGTAATGCCATGATCCAGTGATTTAAAGTCTAGTTTGTCTGGCAGCACAACAATTTAACTCTGGGTTTCAGGCAAAGATAAATTGGCAAGCAAATACTTTTGAATCCTGCTTTCAGTCACCAAAATTACTGCGCTGGTAGAGGTTAGCTGTTAGGGGGCTCCTTTTTAAAAAAACAACAGTATGTGAAGGTAATGAGTACCCTTTGAAAAGCCCCTGTAAGCCCCCACCCTTCTCCTTCACCGTCTCTATAGGGGATGAGGATAAGAGGGCCTCCAGTTGTGCTGCTGACTATTGGTAAGGGTCTGAATACCTCAGTGCTATTAATTGCTCTCAGGAATGACTCAGGAAATGGACACATTTGGTCAAGCTGCAGACAGATTGAGTATGTGAGCAAAAGAAACCAGCAGATTGGAAATGTATATTGGAGACATTGACTGCCTGCACACATATAGGAACCCTCACTTGCACTCTCTTCACACACACCTCCAGTTATCTACGGCACACATAGTGGTTAGATTAGTTTTGGGCTGAAGCCAGAAGGGTACGGACCTATATTTCATAACTAATACATGACATTTCCGCTCCCCGCCCTTGGCTTCTGCTTGTCTCCTCTCAGTCAGCCCTGAGAGGCAGCGGTGCTGGACTGTGTAGGTGTCTTTGTTTGAGGCTAGTGTGGGCCTAAAAGCAGTGGCACTGGCTTTTCTGCTTGACTGCGAAAGCACAGTGACGGCGTTGCATCATCAAACGCTGACCACTAATCCTCGGCTGCAGGCTGCTGCTGACAGAAAAAAAAAAGAGAGAGAAAAATATCCCTCCTTTTAAAAATCTAAGAATCTCTTTGACTCAGTGCTTTTGGGTATAATTACACACTGCGAGACATGCATCAGCAAACTTTCCCACTGTTGTACAGATGAGGGTTTCATGTCTCGAGGCTTGACGGGGTGTTGAAGAAGCAAGGGGGATTTTAAGACACTTGTGTGGCAGATTAAACATAAAACAAAACTTTCTATTTAACTTAAAAGTCCCATTTAACTCCATAGTGAGACATGTCAAGAGTCTGTTATGTGTTTGAGTTTACAACTACCATAAATTGTCTGGAAAGGCGTGCAACTCACTTTTATGTCTCATAATTGATAAGTGTCCTGCTGCAGCCATTATTTCACCTTTGTCTTGGATGCCGCTGGCAAAACTACCTTGGTGGGTTTTTGATTTGTGTGATGTCATGCAGACAGATATGAGGTTTATTCATGTTTATGTACTGAATGTGTATTTCTGCATGTGTGTGGCTAAGTCTGGCCTCCGCTGCAGGCTTCAACAAGCCGTAGCGAGAAATGGGGGGCTTTCCTTGCAATATGTCTGAGTAAGCAGGGTTGCATTACATTGTACTGTCTACCAGCCAGTCTAATAGACATAAAATATGATTTTTCCTGAATTGACTTATTTTTTTAGTGTCAGTATCAATTGAAAAATGGTGTTTGTCCAGGACGGAGCCTAATCTGGGTCTGTAAACCGGTCCTGAGTGTCTGGCCAACTTCAGTATTGGACTCCATTTTGGCTTTGAGAGTGATTTGCTCAGTCATTCCTGTTGGGCGCTTCAGTTCTTCTGGCTGTCCGCTCAGCCCAGGGGTTAGTTTGGATTGCATCTTTTGAATTCCAGCACTATTATTGGTCGGCAATGAGCAATGTGAGAGAAACATATTTTACATGTTTTCCTGATTTCTGAATGGATTCAGTCAAACATAGAGATGTGCAGAGGCAGGGAGACACTTAAGATTTGATGTGAAACTTGGACCATAGTCTAATAGTCTCAGAATTTATCAAACTGGTTTTGTAAGCTTACAGAGGTTACTGCTCTATCAAAGACTAAATTGTCAGTCACTGCTGTCCAACAATTTATACTATTGTCTGGCTATTTTTAAAGAGTGCTCTCTCATTCACCCTGGATTAGCTGGCATTTGGTTTGCCTTGTTCTTAGACAGCTTCTCTGCAGAAAGAACCTCCATTCCTTCACCTCTCCTGGGAGTTTGAGAGAACGGGAATTTTGTCTGAGAGGGATTTTTTTTAACCAGGGCTGTCTTGTTCTTTTCCTCTCCAGCAAAAACAACAGGCTGCTGCCAAGTGCAGTGTAAATGGGAGTATACATACAGTGGGAGAGAGGGAGGGAGGGAGGAAGAAGGAGGAAGGGAGGGGGATTTAATAATAAAATGCCTCATTGGACGCTGGCTCCACACTAACTTGTCATTGGAGCGCATAAATCATGCAGACTGAAGGTGGTAAGGGACAGGTCAAAAGTAGTGTGGAGATTAGTGGGAGACTGAGAGTCGATGTACTGTAATACCTAAAGTTTTAGGTCATTAATATGGAAATTTTAGATGCTATGTATCAGTATTCTGCAGTATTCTCCTCCAAAAACCAAAGCAAAAACATGTGAGATTGTGGTTGTATTACAGCGTTAGACTTCATTTCTTTCAATGCACCGCACTCGCTTCTTTGATTGTTAAACTTAGTTATAATGTGGATGAAACGGTGGAAGAAATATATGTGAAGTGTGACGTGACAGATCAATCCAAAACATTTAGCAGAAAAGCAACACTAAAGTGCCTCAAAGTTGATTTTTTTTCTTGCTAAAAAGTGAGCTGATTTGGTTTCCACCATGCTCCAAAGCGAACCCCAGTCCAACTGTAAAAACACAGTGAGACCAGCCCAAAAGCAGGGTGGAGTACATTAGAATAGAGTTACATAACCTTGTTTTTTTCATTACCTCCTCTATGACTTTTGTAATAGAGCGTGCCTTTCAGCCCTGCAAAAAAAGAAAAGCAGCAAAGAAAGAAAAACTTGGTTTAACTTACAATACAGTCGGCCTGTCAGCTAGTCACCCACCAGCAAAGGCAGCTGTTTCCGCAGCAGCTTACAATACACGTCTTTGTTGGTTGCATATGAGAGGGGCTTTGTTCGGTTTGTGCCCGACCTGTGGAGGGTTCAGCTTTGGCCGAATACTCGGTAGGCAAATGGGAATAATGTAGAAGCCATACTGATATCGTCTGTCTTTTTATAAACTCCCTGTAGCTTTGGGTTCAGTCAGTAATCCTGGCTGACATTTTGTAAGCGTGTCAAAGTTATTGAAGTATCAATTGTTCGGTTGTATCAGTCATGCAGGGGTTTTGTCAGGAACAAATTGGATCCACCCAAAGATTTTATTTCTATTTGGTGTAATAACAGCAGGAAATGTGAAATGGCAGCTGAATGTTTGCCTCTTTTACCCATCTATTACCTGCTGGACATTTTTATTTTATTAATTTTTAGTCAGTTTTTCTACAGAAATACTGAACAATCAGACTTTCCTTAAATTCACTGGTCTCACTCTGCCTCTCTGGAGAGATTACAGAGATGGGCAGGGTACCGTCGGCTCATGTTACACTGTTCCCATCTGTAACATTTGTTTTTTATTTGGCCATCAGAAGTTTTCCAACTCTTGGTCTTGCAGTAATTAGAGAGACATCTTAATTCTCCAGCCACTTCCTTTAGGCCTACAAAAGTTCTCCTTTTTTCTCCTCCATCCCTCATTCCTCCCTGATTACATTAAAAAGCGCTGTGGTCAACCCCTCTAAACTACCCCAAATTGTTGAAAGAGGGCAGCGGTGGAACGCATGAGTGTGACCCCCTCTGTTTTGACATGAGTGTTTTTGATATCCTTTGAATTCTCTTTATGAAAACCGCTCTGTAGATTATCAGAAGCACAAATGTTAGAAGATAACCTTCAGTTTATGTGATCATACCAAAGGGTTTCATGACTTCCCTTGGCATGTGAAACTACAGAGATGAGTGTTGAGCTTCTGACAGCGTGAAGTTTGTTTTTTACCGGCTGATGACTAAGAAGATAACACAGCTGTCAAAGCTGTCAATGTTTAAACGCATTCTTGGAAACAACAACCCATATTCAGAAAGATGTTTAATGACAAGGACATAAGACTGTAAATGAAACATTTTGTGAACCGAATACTGTTAAGATCGTAATAAAGACAAATGACACTGTCAGATGGCTGCTATATAATGGAAAAAGGGTATAAACAGTGGCAAAAGTAATTCTATACAAAACGATAAAATGAGAAGAAAAGAGAATAAAATGTGATTTAATTGGGTATTTTAGGCTCTGTGTGTGGACACTTAGCTTTCCACTGTGTATACTAAAAAAGTTTTGTTCTCTCAATCTAATTGTACCTTCTCTTCCTCTTTTCTCTCTCCCATAGCGGCGGTGGTGGCCGGGTCGGACATGATGCCGGGACAGATACCTGACCCTTCGCTGGCGGCGGGCTCCCTGCCCAGCCTGGGCCCGCTGGCGGGCATCTCGGCCACCACGCTCACTGATCAACTCAAGCTGGCTGACTTCCGCCAGCTGGGCACCATGCTGTCCCCGCTGCATTTCCTGGGGAGGCTGGGGAAGAGGCCGCTGGCTATCAAGACAGAGGTGGGAATGAAGAGAAAAGAGGACATAGTGCAGAAGGGGTGTGTGTGACAGATGTACATCTAGGGTAGTAGATTCAGGATGTTTCAAAGGCCTCTATCAACAACAAACGACACCAGTCTCCAGCTAATATTTGTCATTTAAGAACCAAAAAATTAATTTCAGCATCACACGCAAGCCATTTGGATTAATGGTCATAATCTGAAGTGATGGAAAGAATAAGAAAAGAGTGAGAGGTGATTTTATATTCTGGTGCTGGTTGCTCAGAAACAGTACTTTTCCAATGAATTAAAATGACCTGATAGCAAACTTGGAATATTTTTAAGATTAGACAATGATGTTGTTTCCATCATTTTCATTAAAATGATAATTTTACATAAATACAGAATGTGGGCATGATAAACTGATTGATTTTGGAAGAATTACTGCAGAGGTTGTGCAACAGTTAGGTGATCACTACTGTTGGTTGTAGGTTTGTGTTATTTAAAGTATCTGATGAATCAGATATTTTTTATATTGAATACAGTCATAAAATGTGTGTCTCTCATGTTAACAATACACTGCGCTTGCAGATGGATGAAGATGAGGAAAGGAGGAAACGGAGAAGAGAGAAAAACAAAGTGGCAGCAGCGCGATGCCGAAACAAAAAGAAGGAACGGACTGACTTCCTTCAAAGGGTGAGTTCATGACACAGCACTGCATACTGATGAGCTGAGGCAAAGCACATTTGAGCCACTCAGCCCAACATGACCAGTCTAATACAAGCCTGGGTTAAACGATCAGAATTACTGCACCTGCACAACTTTGAAGTACTTCTAATAATTCAGCATCTCTGTCCAGGAATCGGAGCGTCTGGAGATGGTGAACTCTGACCTGAAGGCCCAGATCGAGGAGCTCCGCCTGGAGAGGCAGCAGCTGATGGTGATGCTCAATCTCCACCGGCCCACCTGCATCGTGAGGACCGACAGCGTCAAAACACCCGAGAGCGAGGCCAACCCGCTGCTGGAGCAGCTGTCTGCCGATGCCAAGTGAAACCAGGAAACCAGGGACGCAGAGTCCCTGAAGCCCGAACTAGCACCGCCACTAGTTATGAAAACATAACTGGCAATACATTTCTAAACAAGCACTTGAGCTCCAAGCTGAAGACTTTTGGAGACTCTGCCCAAAGACCTGAGGTTGTAGGGCTTCCTTAGTACTGCTACGTGAGCTGGCTCTCTCCATTGGAAGACTGGAAAAACCCAGTTTCATCTCCGCATTAAGTGTTGTTGTTGACACCCGCTGTGCCTAGTTGCTACTTCAACCATCTCTACATAAAAGGGACCAATGGAAACAGTACGACTGGAAACAACACTGAGGAAACACACTAATATCAATATGGTGCTCTGTTACAAAAGTCCTGAATAGATTGTGTGGCATTGTTTCAATGAAGAGGCCCACAAAGGCTTAGTGTTCTGCAGTTTTCCTTTTGTATGCTAGCTGAAATATACAGGTGTAGAGTTTTTAGGATACAATACTCAATACAAGTACACCAGACGGAGTAGAACTTTTTTGTTTTTAATGTTGATTTCTATACCCTGCCTCAACGATGGCAGTTACCGGTTGATCCGATTTGTGGTGACGCTGGCGTCATAAAAAGCACATATACACAAAATGTTTACACCCTTGTTTTTCTTGGACTTGTTGTCTGTCCATTATTGTACTTGTTTTATACTGCTTTGTATACATAAACATATATGAAATGCTTGTTAATCACTTGATGTGATTTGTCTATTCATACTTTCCAGTCTGTCTGTCATGTTGCGCTGTCAAACAGCTGTGAAAACAAGCAGAAAACCTTTCAGCTGAGCAGTATTTCAATGTCTGTTCTGAACCTGTATCTGCTATGTATGACTCTGGTACCCTGAATAGATTAAATTTTATTTTCTAACTACAAGAAAGAGTATGTCTTTTTGTTTTGTTTCACCCATTCAAACATGCGATATCTCTGGTTTTCTCCAGTGAAATTAATCGTCCTTGTTTTTGTTCCTCCAGAGTCATGATGCTAGAACAAGTGACAAAGTTGTGCAATCATGCTTTGCTTGCAGCTCCCTTTGTTCAGGGCTCAGCTGGAGAAATGTCTCCACAACAGAAAGCTGCTGACAGCGTTTTAACAAACATGACCACATACCATTTCAACTCTTGCTGGCCTTTACTGGCTGCTAAATTTTAGAATTTATCTTAAGATTTTATTGCTCTTTTTAATGCTGCCCTAATTGTTATAATAAGAAATTGAGTTTTAGTTCCCTGCATTTGATTTTACAAAGTTTAAGTTAAAGAACATTTTGTAGCCTTTTTTAAAGTTTTTGTGATATAATAATAATAATAATGATAATACAATTATCATTATTACAATTTCTAGTTGAACTTGCTGAAGGAGGCCCAACAGAACCTCACTTTCACTACACCGACACCACAGATATATAAAAACAATATTGACTGACCTCACTGATAGTCTTCTAATTAATATATGCAGTTAATATTATGATAACATGATGAATACATTGATCTTGGTTGGTTCCTCCCTAAACTTGCTTGTATAAGTCATGTAAAGGTAAATGAATAAGCCCCCTGTGGTTAGGATGAGCAAAAACATTGAATTGTTACGAGACTTATGCCATAATGCTTTTCATCTGACACCTACAGGTTGTGGACTAAGAACACCTGACATGCAACAACAATTCAGTCATTAACACCTCTGATAGAATAAAAATGTGTCCATCTCCTGTGTTGCACAATAAATCAGTGTTGACTCAGCCTGCGGTCAACAGCGCCATCTAGTGGAATGTTTCATGAACTCCATGACGGTAACTCAATTGGACTTCACACGATTAAAAATACTACTGATATATATGTGTTCAGCTACCGTGAAGACAAAGGTAATGGACCATTCCCTACTATATTTCCTTTTATTTTCTCCTCCCATCTTTTTTTTAATCCACCTCCATCCAGCGGATTGTTCTTGGAGTATTTGACCTCCCTAACAACAGCCGTTGGTTACCAGTTAAACGTTCACCTTTCTTTTTTAACACGTTACACTTCACAAAATGACCAAACCCGCTCTGGTAGGTTACTGTTTTCTCTACTCTGCGGAAATTGTACATGCCTGTTTAACAGAAACGAGAATGTTTGTTTTAAATACGGATTCAAATTAGTTTTATTTTGGCCCAGAATAAAGGTAAATGGTTCCTCTTTGACGTTGGTCTGCTGTTGGTCGGCCATAGCGTTATAACGTTATAGAGACTTTTAAATAATAATTAAGTTAATACCAGATAGAAACCGCAGTTTCATGCCTTCACTACAACATAAGAACTGGGGCTTCAACAAAGTCATGTTAATGACAAATAATCATTTAGCAATGTATAAGTATAGAAAAACCGCTATCTTGACTTTCAAGAAACGCTGTTGGTACCCAAGTAGCCTATATCAATACCACAGTGGAGAAATGATAAATTAAATTTTTTACTTAGGTAAAAGTACAAACTTTTCCTTAAAATGTACTTAAGTACCAAAAGTAAAAGTCCTCATTATGCAGAATGGACAAACTCAGTGTAACGTTGTAGCCAATTGTTTTATTATTGATGCATTAATGTGTTCAGCACTTTAATGTTAAAGCTGATAAAGGTGAGGCTAATTTTAACTACATTATTATAGGCTACTCTATCTACTAGGTAGCTTGTGAATTTATCCCAGGGATCAATTGAATTTCACCTTAATCTGTATTATTACATCATAATGTGTTTGTTGATTATATTTTGTATATTTTAATGAATCTGTAAAGTAACAAAATTTTGCAAATAAATGTAGCATAAAAAGTGAAAAGTATAAAGTACAATATTTGCCCCTGTAGTGTGGTTAGGTGGAAGTAGCAGCAAATGTACCTCCAAATTCCATGGTACTTGAGAAAATGTATTGAGTTACTTTCCACCAGTGGTATTTCCATAGTATTTCAACTCACAGGAAACATTAAGTAACAGCTAACCTCAACTCTCTCCTCTACAGGTGTTGTGCAGACACAAGTGAGGCGCTCAGGATCTTGTGGTGTGATGGATAAGCTCAATGTCAATCAGTCAGTCCCGCCCACGGGAAACCAGGATCAGATGGAGAACAAAGAGAAGCCAACCCAGGGCCAAGAGGGCGACAGTGGTGATGAGTGGGACACTGATGTGGAAACAGACGGTAGGTTGCAGTGATCACGCAGTAGAATAATGATAGATGCATAGAATTCCCCCCGTTCACCTCTTTTGTCCCACTTCCTTTCAGAAGCCAGCAATCAGAGACAGAGTCAGAGTTTTTCCCATGCAGAGCTGTATCTGCAGGCCTGTCGGCGGACAGGGACCATTCCTGTTTCCTCCTTCCTCTGCAACTTGGTTGAATCCAATCTCAACCTGAACCACTGTGGTGTGGGACCTCAAAGGGCCAAAGCTCTGGCCATAGTTTTGCAAGTAGGGGTCTTATTTTCCTTCAACTAGATATTCACTTTTATGACACAAATAGTACAACAATCATTTAAATTCAATGGCACTATTCATTTATATAGCTTTCACTGAGTGCTTTTCTTCTGTACATCCTTTTAAAGATACTATTTTCAGGATGACATATAAGGTCTTTATTCTGTAAGTTCTTCTCTTTTCCTACATTTTCAATGCAGAGAAAAAGAAGAAGAGAAATGGGATCTGACAGGTTTCTCATTTTTGGTCATTCATTTAATTTTTCACCCTCCTGTCTGTGCTTTAGAGTGACAATATCATCACCAACCTAGAGCTGGAGGACAACATGCTTCGGGCAGAGGGGACACGCTATCTGAAGGAGATGCTTCAAACAAACAGCTGCATTGAGAGTCTAGTAACTATTTTAAAACTAACACGTTGAATACATCAGTTCAGAAAAATGTGCCTGGCATTAACAAGTAGCACAACATAATAATCATCTGCCCCGACCTGCTAGAGGAACAATATTGTATTAAATTAACTCTATTTAGAATGAATGCTTTTTAAAAAATTCTCCAAATGACTGAATGTCTTTATTTCAGAATCTTTCCAACAACCAGCTGCACCTTGAAGGAGCGGAGATCATATCCAAGATGCTGTTAGACAATTGCAACATCAAATCCATCAAACTCTCAGGTGACAAATGTTTACCTCTCAAGCTATTTACTTAAAACATTGCCACTGTAATACACTAGAAATGAAGAGGACAAGTGAGTATTTTTTGGATTACTAATTAAATTAATTTACCCTTTTCTTGTAGGAAATGGCTTTAATGATTCTGCTGCAAAATGCTTTGCTGATGTTTTAAAGGTTAGTACAAAGGATTCACTATTGAATCCGGGAGGCAAAAGAGCAATTAAGCTCCTACGCATTTTTCATTACCATAACCTCACTAATAAGGGGGTGATGATGGCACAATGGATAAGACTATGCCTTTGGTGTGAGAGACCCGCGTTCAATCCCCCACTGTGACCCTTTCACCAGTGTGTCCCTGAGCAAGACACTTAACCCCTAGTTGCTCCAGAGGCATGCGACCTCTGACATGTATAGCAATTGTAAGTCGC
>JAPMOB010104527.1:0-18281 GCA_029875015.1 Lepomis gibbosus
TCTATATATACACACACACACACACATATATATATATATATATATATATTTTATATATTTTACACATATATATATATAGATATAGATATAGATATATACACATACACTCATATATGATGTGCATAAGGTGACATTGGTAACATTGGTGCCATGTTAGTGACGATGGATTTTAACACTGATATTCATGTAGACTACTTATCTGTAGAGTCATTTATGCACTCTAAAATCTGTGGGTAAAGCATCAAATTGAACATCCTCAAGGAAGTATCAAATTTGCATTCCAAGAAGAGTGTCTCCTTGTTAGTACTCCTGACTGAGTACCTTAATGTGATGTGCCTAAGGTATGTAATGGAATCCAAGGGACCAACTTTATGATCACCACCTCATGACCTAAATATAAATGTGATGCTTCACCGTGTGGAGGATGAGAAGCTTGTAGAACCACGCTCTCGTACAGCTTATCTCATCATTAGAAAAAAAAGTTAACATTTATCAGATAACTTTTTATTGTTCGTGATGTTTCCAGTGAATGTGTTGTCTTCTACCAGGATATGTATCAGAAATGACAAATCCATTTGGATTGATGAGGGACTGCCTGTTTTTGTTTTTTTTTGTATTGTCACTCATGCTCTTGCTTGTGTGCTTTTTTTTACGTGACCGATGTAAATCTCTTCTGTAAAAAGAAAAGAAAATACCTCAGAACTGGGTTGATGATCTCTGACCTGCTTGCTAAGGCCAGGCTGTGACACAGAGTCCTCCCTGCCTGTACATTTGAGCCAGAAACTAAAATAGTAATCAGAGCAAAGGAACTAGCAAATCCGTGAACACAAGAAGCACTTTTCTGTGTTATGTGTGTCTGCTTTCAGGAATCTGCCCAAAAGAGACCCGAGTCACTGGAACAATCAGCCCCAGTGCCCCCCGCCCTCCCCGTCCCCCACCTTGTGCCCCCCCGCCCCCCCCCCACCCGTCCTTCATTTCCAACATCCCACTATTTTCTCTTGTTGCAGCCCTGACTTGCAAGATTATGTAAATGGTAGTTGCATAATTGAGGATTCCACAGTAATTGCTGATGCCAAGTGACACAGACCCTTCCTCTCTCTCTCACACACACACACAAACATATACAGACAAAAATGAAACAAAAGGGAGGTTGTGTGCCAGTGGCTTTGCTGTGAGTTTTTTTTGAGAACATTCAGTGATATTCTGCGCTGTTGTGGTCCATATTCATACAACAGCTACCATATATTCTCCCACATAGCTATTACAGAAGACCACGAGGAGGATGAGGAAGATGAGGACTCAGACTACATGGCCTATGTCCATATATCTTCTATACTGGATGGATAAGCCCCCATCACTAGGGGAACAGTCCTAGGGCAAGGAATCATGTCCATACTGTACATTATGTGTATGCTTATTTATTTTTTAAAGAAAAAGGAAGTATACATATAGTTCAGTCTGCTAGATGTTTATTTATACTTTTTGTGTTTTATAATTTATACATTTACAATGTCAGGCTTACTATCTACCATGATATATTGTGTTACCACTCATTTCCCCCTTTTTGTTGTTGTCCCTTTTACTTTCATTTTTTTATCATGAAGAAATATATTTGTCCAAAGAGAAGCAGTGTTATTTATTTGTCATGTTACCGTGTAAGTAAAAGTCCTCTACCAGCTGTAAATTGCGTTCCCCGAGCTGTAAAAATCTGCTTGTTTCTGTCAAATCTCTATCACAGATGTTTATGTCACACATACGTAAATGCATGTTAAGGCTGTGTGTTTATTTATTGGGAATATATCAATCATTTTATGTACAGAAGTGTTTCTGGTTTGTTTACAACTCATAATAACTGACCAAAGGGATTCTCTCAATGGTTTCGCAAAAGAGCATTGTAAAAGTTGCAACACAGCAGTGATGAAATGGAAGAGAAAAAAAGAGCCATTTGTTTTTCTTTTCTTATTTTACGTTACAGTTTTAGCCCTTTGGATTTGTTACAACATGGAGACAACAAACTCTAGACATTATTCAATAGCATTTATTTTGTCTCACCACATTAGTGCAGATGTACGTTTTGGACAATACTTGATTATTTTGGAAACAATGTGCCATTAACATTTGTGTGCTGTCTTCTTGCCAACGTGCTCCATATTGCTCTCGCAGAGCTAAAATAAGACTAATGTACTGCAGTACTCAACACTATATCAGACTTCATCACTTTGTTTCTTTTTGTTCTTTTTCTCAGAATGCATTTTTATTTTCAAACATCACAAGAGAAATACAAAATTCTGTTATGAATATATAGTTTTGTATTTTTTATGTAAATGTCATATGTACATACAAAGTTTGATGGTATTTGTACAGATATGAAGAGTGAAACAATAAAAGTTTTTTTCCTTATACCTTTTTCTGACTGCTGTATCATTTGTGAATTACAGGAACAAGGAATTGCATTTGAATCAACTTTCTAGACTTAACTGCAGTATAGGGTTGGGCAATGTGATGATACTCTGAGAAGAGATAAATTGGTCTACAATCAGAGATTTTACAAATCCATTGAAACTGTGGAATTAATCCTTTTTATGTATCTGGGTATTTTAGGCTATTGTGGTCAAGCATTTTATATTATTTTTGTCTCATTGTGATAAATTATTTTTTAAAATTTGGATTTGAACATTCCTCTCAGCTTGGTGATATTATCCATAAACAGTTTCTGAACTGATTTGCCAGAAACTTTACTATTATCATGATATGACCTCTGATTAAGGACAGGCACAGTATGTTCCAATAAAATAACATTACAACACATGTTGTCTGTTTAATGTAATTTGGTACAGTAAATGGTAGTGTTTCGTCCCTACAACAACTCCATAAAGTGTGAGTATGCATTTAAAATGTAAGAAACTAGTTGCAACTTCTGACAGAAGATCCCTTTAAATAATTTATACTCATCAAAAACATTTAAACAAGCATAACAATATGGGAAAGCTCATTTTGAAAATCAAGTTTAACTTGCCATATTTGAACGAGAGTTTAACCAAAAAATGAATTTGAGTATGAATTAGTATGAAGCCAAAAGCAAAGGCTAGTTCCTCTGGATGTGCTGAGTTTCTTTCCATTAACACCATCATCATCGTTCATCATTTGTGATATGAAACGAACATCAGTGGCGTAAATAGAGGCTAGATATGTCTGGACATGTCTCGCTGCATGTAACATATCCCTGTAAAGTAATTTTAGTCGCTGGCATCAGTCCTCCATCTCATTGCCAGCTGTCTCCGTCACCCGCTCCGTACTGTTTGTTCCTTCGCGGCTGCTGTACGTCATTGTTGACAACAATCATGGCGTCCTCAATGTCACTTCTCAGCTTGGGACGTTTGTCTGTGATCAATGTCGCTTCTAAATTGGCCATGAATCCTCTCAGGTAATTCAATATTAATTGTTTATTCGTTTTATATTCGCCCGTACTACTGTGAGTCATTTTGTTTAAAATATTTAACTCCCAAGTCGACTAAAGACGAAATAAGGAGGCCTAACGTTACTCTGGCTGGTAGGTGATTGTAAGCTAACCAGCGTGAAAGCATAAGGCACTCAAATAAAGCATGTTAAAGGGTTTAACTCTTTATTGGACACACTATGTGAATTTACACACTTAACTACGTTTCCATTTTCGTATATTTAGTCTTTAAAGTGACCACCGTTATTAGCTACTGTCAATGGTATCCCGTGTCCTTACAGCACTCGGCTAGTCAGCTAATTAGCCAGGTCTAGCAAGTCTGACTAGAAATCACTTAAGAGCTAACGCAATGAAACTTTGCTCACTTCTCCGCACAACATGTGCTGCATACCATTACTAATATTCGACGAGACGGGACTTTAGTTAATAAGATACCTCACCGTAGAGGCCAGTGTCACTGACTGATCCACCTCAGCTAACTTCAACACTAACGCACAGCTAACCTTGCAGTCAGCTCACAGTAGGGACCTTACTGGTGGCTGCAAGGAAACTAACAACAAAATAACACTTCCTAGTCAACTGTTTTTCCTGTTTAGACAAAATGCATTATTTTCAATAACAGACAGGCCTCTGAATTATGAGTTTTGATGAGCTTTCGATATTACATTACTGGACACATTCTGTTCATTTTTGTTTTATTCATTATATCTGTACAAGGTTAGGTTATTATTAGACTAAAGACTTTAATATTTTGTAAGCTGGACACTACTGCACAAATAATAACGGTCAGATCTGCTGATGGTACATACTAATGTTATTTTACGCCCTCTTTTTCTGCACAAATCTGTTTATCTCTGATCTGTTTGTTCTCTGACCCCATTCCCTGTGGTGCTCCAAAACGTTGTCCCACACTGTTCAATAAAGTCTTATCTAATCCTTTCTAATCTCAAATACATTGATAACAGGCAAAATAAAATGTTATTTGATCAATAGTTAGGCTGACCACCCAGGAATTAGCTGCAGGAAATGAGTTAGAGACTAGAAGTTTTTTTGTGCTCACATATATAGGAGCAAAAAAGGAAAGTGCATTATCTGGCGTTGGCACTGTAACATCTGTTGCAGTGATATGGTGGTACATTTTATCTGAGATTTTGGCAAATAAATACTTAAGCAACAAGCAACTACCATTATGATGACATAATCAAAGCCATTATGACCACAGCTATGACAGAACTCAGGGTCACAGTGATAGATTAAATGGTTTATTAGACTTTTAATTGTTGATTTCAGTATTTTTATATTGTTTTTACACGACTGCCTCAGTTATAAGTAAATAAATGAGTACTGTTCCCATTGAAGTCAATAGAAAGCAACAATTATTATCCTATTAACAAGAGTTACCAAGTTTTACATACTCCTTTTTGAAGGATGCAAAATATTGTCTTAATTATCAAAATCCCAGGAAATATGAAGATATCATTTTTTTTGTCAATATTGCACACCCCTGTATCATAACATTGCCAATGATTTTATTTCAAGTCTACATAATCAGTAAGACTTTAAGTCTCTAGATGAGCTATTGGAAGCAAAACACCAATATCGCTAACATTAGCCAATATTTGCACATTATATTAAGGGACAGACCATTACAATATTTTATTTAGCCAGTATGTCTCAGCTCTAACTAAGCATGTGGCCTAGCAGACGTCAGCTGACATGATTTACTTCATGGACTATGATTATGGATTCATGCCCAACCCTGCAATGTATGCTTTCCTTCACAAAGTGTTATTTTACCTACCGAGCCTGTGTGTCACTGTTAATTGCTCCATTCAAATTTTTCTGATATTACATTTTATTTTTTTTAATTTTTTTACATATTAAGCCCAAATTTGGCTCGTCAGGTACTCCAAGTACTTTTACATTTTGTTTTGTGTTACAGAATGAAACATTGTGAGACCTTATCTTTACATAATGGCCTTCTCAGCTTTTATAATTAGACACAGGCCTCATCATGCACAGGATTAGGTCAATAAATAATAGATTACAGGTTTGATTGAATTCCTTAACCAAACAATAGAAGGTGCTGTCCAAGTAAAAATTCATTTGTCAAATTAGGAATTTATTTTATGGCCAAAATGTGAAATAATAAAGATAGTGATGATAAGAAATGGCTGCCTTTTAATTACTAAGACAGTGTGTTGGCTAAGAAAGTTGGCCTTTGAAACATAATTTTTTCTGTAGCAAAGTACGGGAAAAGGCAGATCAGTAGTTGAAGAAATAGTTAAACTGCTCAAGAGAAAAGCCTAAAAATTAGGTGAGGCTCGAGCTAAACTATTTTGATTTTTGATTGATCAATGAATTCTTCTCTGACCTTCTGAGTAAATGTTTGCCCTGTCAGACATTATAAGTGTCCTGGTAAAATTATGTACTTCATCTGATCAGCAGGAAAAAGCTCCAAGCTTCATTTTCAAAGCGTTGATGAAGCACTTGTTTCACCACAGAAATGAATAGTACAACATTTTGGTCAGTGAACCTTCTAAGGAGCAGCACTAAAGGAACAGATTTTTTTGTTTAAGTACAGATGGGTGACAAATTGAAGTAAAAAACAGGCCATCGCAAGCCTCCAGAACAGCTTTAGTGCTCCTTGCCAAGTCTGAGGAAATCTGTTGGAGGGATGAACAACACCATTCATGCGCAAGATATTCCTACATTTATATATACCACCTTTATTTAATCAGGTCATCTCACTGAGATTAAGATCTCTTTTGCAAGAGAGACCTGAGTGCAGCAGAAAAACAAACATAGCCAGACATAACAAAAGGACATATATAGCATCAGAGAAAGTCACAGTCATTACTGAATAGATTTGAAGATGAAAGTTTATGTCATTTTATCTAATGGAGATGGTGGTGAAGGTTATTGTCTTACATGTTGCTCCAAAATATTCCACAGGTGTTCAGCTGGGTTGAGATCTGGTGACTGTAAAGCCCGTACCATTTTATCCACTCTTTAATTCAGGTTTTTCCTTTTAATCTGTCCCCTGTCTCTAAGTGGAATGTTTACATCAGAAACCATAGGTGTGTTAGACACAGAGGCGTTCTAGATTTTTTTTCGCCTCTTTGATTTAATTGAAATAGGTGGTGGTGTAAGGGAAATTGTTAGTGTAAATACTTTTGAAATAAGTGTAAAATTGTGATTGATAATCTGGAATATGATTATATGGAGAAACCCTTCGCTGCCTGAGCCGTGATGGCACACTGCTGTTTTGTGACAGGACACGGCTGCACATTCACAAAGAGCCACACAGTCCTCGCCTGACAGTTGACCACAGCCAACATTAAGCACGTCCTGTCATTAGGATGAGAGACAAAGTCTGCCAGAGAATCACCAGACAGAAGTAATAGGTGGCGGGAGGGGATTCCCTCCTTGTCTCTTCCTTTTCACTGTATTCTCTCCCCACCGCTTCCTCCAAGATAGTCCCCGTTTAACTAGCTTGTGTAATTTATCTCTTTGTTACTTGTCTGCCCTTGGCAGTTTGTGCTTTGCGTGTAACGTCTACCTCATGGTTTTCAGGTCTACAAGCACATCAACATCAAGGCTGGCAGAGAAACCAGGACGAGACACGCAACTTATCACAGTTGATGAGAAATTGGTAAGGATCCCCCCTATTCAACGTGACACACAGATTGGTGCTTCCTGGAAAAATTGTTTAAAAACTCTCCTAATCCATTGCCAAAATGAGCTTGTATTAGACAGTAGGCTTATGTAACAATATGATGGTCATAGTAAATGTAGTCATTAGCATCAACAGCTCCCATTGCTCCTCTCTTCGTGTTACTCCCGCCCGTCGATGACAAGTTAATAAAGAAGTTACCGCAGCTTCTGAATAGTTTAGTAAATGGAGATTAGTTGAAAATGTATTTTAACATGACAATGTTTGGTGCCACTGAAATGCAGATCAGCCTTAAAGCGACACTGTACATGGACCTTTAATTTTGTGTTTATCGTGGCGGCCCCTGTGGATAAAAACGGTGGTTCTTCCGCTGCCTAGTGTTGGATAGATCTTGATCTGGCTAGCGCAGGAATTTGATCTGGAATTAAGTGAAAGAAAGACTTAACTTATTTATAATACTAGCTTTATTTTTTAAACACAACTGTTTGCAGGATGCATAGTAATAATGTATCTATTTGTTGATATGTAAGATTAATCACTTAAAAACATTTGGGGGGGGCTTTATTTTTTTTTTAGATAGGATAGCTGCAGCTGCAATAGAACTCACATCCTTGTACATGGGATGTGCGCTCTACCAAGTGAGCTAACTTGCGGCTCTAAGATTAATAACTGTGATATAATGATGCTGAAACAAAGTAAACTTTGTTTTAGTACTGTTCATAAACCTCGGTTACAGGCATATAGATTTGGCTGCTTGGCAATGGTGACGAACATTAACATGCCTAGTAATGTTATGGGTTTGAAATAATAAGCCATCAGCACGATACAGATTGGTTAGCAGGGGAGCTGCAGCGCACCCTCTGGTGGGCAAACCATGCAAAGTTCTTCTGACTTGGTTTCTTTTTTTAATAGTCATATATCTGCTTTTATAAACGTCCGATGCAGATTAAATGCAACTAGCTCATATGGGCCGATGGCCGGACTCTAATTACGTAATGTTTCCCATCACCTGTACCTCCATAGACTGTAAGCGGTCAAATAAAATAGACTTATTGCATACCTGTTTATGAGGATGAGAGCCAATTCAGGTTTGGTTTTGAATTCTTTCAAGTTCTGAACTTCTCTCAGTCTTGACCAACCAAGGTTGAGACTCGTGTTTTGGCAGTTTTGCTCTTTGGTCAGTTATTTATATTTTCTTTGCTGATCCTGCCACAGTATCGGCTATAACCACAAACCAGAACGTCAAAAATAAAATTCTCTAAAGAAAAATCTTCTCCTGTTTCCTTTCAGCTGGCTAAAAGGAAAATGTGAACATGGCCACTCATATTGCTCACTGGTCGCTCCCCCAAAAAGGAAAAAGCTGCGTATGTATTTTAATTTTAGCTTAAAGCCTATTCTGGCATCCAAAAGAACTGAGCAGCCAAAACTGCATGTGAGCAGTATGTGAGTAAAATTGGAGCGGGAGACGCACCAACATTTTAAAAAATCTGCTCTGTCCTCCATCCAAAATCCTCCCTCTTGGCACGGCGCTCGGCTCACATGCCCTGGAACATAGGCTCTTCCGGTGTGTGTGCTGTAAATTGTTTCGTCTAATTTCACTGGGAATCAGACCAGACACTAAACAGACATTTAGAATACCTGTATAGAACTAGCCAATCTTCTCGCTGATGTCCTCGTTTGCTTATGTAGGTCATACAGAAGCATCAGTATTAAATTAAGAGTTTCATAAGCAGTCAAAAACTCTTGTAATTAATTTAAATTAAAAAAGCACCATAATTTAGGGTAACTAACATGAAAGCTTTATGATCATTAATTAATGCATTCCCATGTTGCACATTCTTTGTTGTCTTCACTGGCCAAAACCACCAGGGACACACTTGCATACAGTCAGGTTACAATGGGCAGTTTTTATGGGGGTTTTTTGTTTTCTAATATTTTGTCCACCCCATCTATATCCGCGAGGATACGCTCCAAAATAACCATGAAGTAGAACCAAAACCAGCAAAACCAACAAGCAGCAGCATTAACAAATAAGAGGGTGGTCACTTCCACATTTCCAGCTTACAGTTTGACAAGTTATATCTACAAACTATGTACTCAAGAGACAGTGACTGTAAATAACAGAGGAAAATGGTGATGGTTTTTCAAAGAATATTTTTTGAATCCTGATGTATTTATGTATTTGATTATTTTCTTAACTCTACAGCCACACAACATTAACATTAATCAACAATTAATTTCTAATATCCACCAATAAAATAGTAAGAGTGAGGGTGTTGCTCTTGTAGTGAAGTATCGTCATAATGTGTGTGTATTGTATCTTGCCTAAACCCAGGTTGTCAGTCATTGAATCCTGGCAGTGATCACTTGTGATTTAATTCGCTCTTTCTGAAGTGTGAAAACGTTGGCACTTGTTTGAGGGTTCCTTGTTTCACATCAATAACTGCAGGTTGATTTGCATTTTAGTTGCTTTGCCTCTGTTGACATGATGCACCATGCATACTGTACGGGTTTTATCAAGCTAAGTTTTCATAAAAATCAATAAACTTTCCACACTGTTACTTTTAAATGAGAGCACACAGATGGGAGATATCTGTCCTGCGTTGTCCTCGAGGCAGCTTACATTTATTAAAATTACATTTAGTGCTCTTTATCTAGTTCAGTTGGTAACTTTTACACCCAACAGATTGATTTCGTCCAGAATTATTTGTTCTTATCATCTTAAGCGTTGTAGCTGTTCTTTTTTACTGTGTATACTACTTTATGATACATGAAAATACAAATAAAAGAGCAATTACTCCATTGCCACTGTAGGCACATAGGGCTTCAAAAACTTTTTTCCACATATGTGGTAGTACTCCCAAAAGACCTGTAAACTTGTTAGAACCTGTAAAATCAGAGGAGTTCCTCTACAAAGACTTGTGTCTTGATTCCTTTAGCTTGTGCGCTTTGAATCAGTATGAGTACATGCGCACAAGAAATCAGGTTACACAGGAAATCCGGTAAAGTGTTAGCATGCTCTGTAGTAACCAGGCTAGTGTAATTACTCGTGTACAGATTAACAAATAGTCAAACATTTAATGGTGGTTTTACTAAGACTTGGAGATGCCACTTTTGGCCCACTTTAATTCTGCCCCCTGCTGCTACAGCAATACTTTAGTTGTCATTCATGATAATTATCAGTTGACTAATCAAGTCCATCGACAGAAAGTTAATCAGCTACTACTTTGACAAATCAATGAATTGTTTCAGTAACTTTTCGCCTAAAAATGTCAAACATTCACATGTTCCTGCTCTTCCAATGCAATGATATGTCTTTTGTTTTTAGACTGCTTGTCAGATTAAACCAGTAATTTGTGGACGTCATCTTGGACTCTGATAAAGTTTGTACATTAAACAATGAATAATATAATCACCTGAATAATTGATAATCAAAATGATCATTAGTTGCATACCTACTGCTTAAATATGGTCAAGAAATTGCCTTAATTCAGGAAAAGTTTACAGGAAAAATCAGGTTTCTCTAATCCCTTACCAGGATTACGGAAAACAGGTATATGTTTCTCAAATACAATACATGATGTTTATAAGTGCATGTAAACGTATGAAGCTAAAACAATGTGTTTTTTTCTTTTACTTAGCAGTTAGAAACTACATCTGTAGCTTTGTTTCATGACTTTCCGTGAGCAGTCTTCAGCCGGTGCAGCTAGGGCGCACAGCATATCTCCAAAAGCACTTGAAGAGCAGGTGTCTGTTAAAACTGTGTAATCAAATCTAGTTCACAGGTAAACAGGTTACTATGAAGTCACTTCAGAATGACCTTTTCTCACTGTTATGTGGTACAGCTGTATTTAGCCTTTGCATTTCATGAGACTTTGGCGCCTCTTTTCATGAAGTGGTAAAGCACAGCCTAAACAGCAATAAACATGCATGTGAAGCGGCCAAGGTTAGCAATGTACCAACTGTACAAAACAAAGACGGATCTTTGAAGTGAATGCTTTGTCATTAAAAGATGAAGGAGATGGGAGATAACTGAGAAAGAGGGAGTTCAGGGAGAATGTGGGAGTCTGTTGTGGACTTGTTTTGGGGGGGTGTTTCTGTGTGTGGGCAGCGTCAGTGCGCTTTTGTTCCAGACCAAAGCTGACCATACTGGCAGACAAACCTTTGGCTGGGCGTAGTGTCTGTCTCTGTCCTCTCAGTAGGGGCCACTGAGAGGAACAGCAGAGGAGAGGAAAAAAGGGCCTCTAAAAAATGGGGAGGGGGTGAAAGAAAAGAAGCTTGCATGGAAAAAAGTTTGTGAGACACCCTGAGACTCACGAAAAAGACAGTGGCCACTTCAGTGTTGTCGGCCACAGAGGTTCCTTTGTGGCGTGCTGTTGCTGGTGACGGCGGGAAGTACTCTAATGCTCACCCAGACAGGCCAAAGAGAGAGGCCCTCAGCTGTTTACAGTACAGTGGTCTCTGTCTCACATGGAAGAGGGCAATGAGAGCACTCTCCCTTTTGGGCATTCAGCGTATGTCAGCACGCTAGTCATTCATCGGGCTGTCAATAAGTGTGAATTGCTTTCTGGTTAGACCAATCAAACAAAGGTCTCGATCCACTGAGAGGTTATGCTGTGTTCGCACGCTGTATCTCTCTCTCTCTCTCTCTCAGCCAGAGGAGAAAGTGGCGTGGCGCTTGCTCTGTTGTGAACATTTCTGAATAACCTCATTTAGATGAGGTTGCATTTTGGCCCAGGCAAATGATATTTTGAGTTTGCTCCAAAAACTCTGTCTGTCTGAATGTTTGTGAGACTCTCATTATCTTGTCCTTAGTTCTCGTCTGTCCAAAAAATGCAAACATTACAGGAACTCGCATTTCTGCAGTTTGTTTGGCCATCTCCATTACAGGCAAATTTAGGCTATGAAGGGCAAGAATATCCTGCCGCTGAAAAATATAATGAAAATATTAATGGCATTTGTGAACATTTTTTACTGGAACCTAATGGGCAACTGCTATGGTAATTGATTAGTTATTAAAGCAACTGTAATCAATGTTTTTATAACAGATCAAAAGACAATGTGTGATGTGACAGGTGTTGCCTGTAGTGATAAATCCACAGACAAGTATGACCCGACTCTCACAGCTGTCCTTATTTATCAGCAGCGTCAAGCGGCTGTTTTCAGAAAAAAGCTCCAAAATATTAGCTGCGTGGTCGGATTAAAATTAAATATAACTGTTGTTTCTATAGAGGTTATGCGTTGATGGCAAAACATTTTGTCTGCGTTTAGCAAACCGGGAGTAAAAAAAGTGATTATTGCTCAAATTAAAGGCTGTCGGCCTCGAAGGTGATCCTGACTGCTTACCAAAAGAACCAGTGGTCCAGCTCTTTCCCATTTTAGATGTGTTGTTTGTGTTTTAGCTGATTCAAGCTGACCCTGCTGCTTGGCTTTCTGCCACTCAGTGAGCGTAACTGCGTTCTGTGACATCATGCGCATAAGTTACCCTCTATAGCAGCATCAGAAAAACTAAATATAAATATGTAATAACATCTGAAATCAAAACACTGTCTGAAGTTAAGAAAGAATGAAAAACTCCGACAGTATTCAGTATCAGCGAAGTTTAAAATAATTTACCAGATTTTGAGGTACGATAGAAAACTAAGCTAAACAGCCAGACCGCTTTCGTTTTAGCTTGTTGGTAACAAAACGCTATTAGCTGAGCTAGCACGCTGTGCTTGTGTAAAACACAGCAGCGGGGAATGATAGAAGTAGATTAAAGCTCAGCCCCAGCACAGAGAGGAGAGGCTGCAGCCATGATAGTAACGTTAAATACGACGCCTTTAACCCTGGGGCCCGCTTAATACCTGGTTACTGTTGTAAGTATTTTTCTTATTCATCATGTTTCAGGCAGGGTCTTTTGCAATGTGTTTATTGCGCATGTTCACATCACAATGACGATGAAAATACAATTTGTCAGTTTGTGCTAGAACATAGTGGAGCGTTTAGGAGCTGAAGAACCAGATCTTTTCCTCAGACGTGGTGGAGACAAAACCAGACTAAGAGAGTGAATTTTGGATTTACATTCACCAAGTGGACAGAAAAACAACTCCAAAACTATGATAATGTTACTCCGAATCTGATAGGTGAACGATTAATCGTTTTCAAATCGAAATTGTGATTTGAAAGAACGCGATTAGCTAATCGTGAAGATGGCGATTAAAATGTAGGTTAATTATACAGCACATCAGACCCGTTTTAAACAGTCTTTCCGTTGTCATCTTTGTGTGACAGACCGGCTCGCTAATCACAAGCTCCATGCCTCCAGTTACGGTCCCACTCACCAGTCAGAGTGAGCACAGGGTGGGTACATTTTACAACAACAAAGGAAACTAGAGGAAAACGAGGGATGATGGACCCAGCAGAACAGACGGTGTCAACTCACACTGAGTGCTTCAGCAGCGTTTTGCCTACTATTGTTAATTTTACATTTTGTCGGCTTAAGCTAGGGATAACAGCTCTCTGTGAGCTTGTTCCGCTCTCTGCAGGCAAACGTTACATAGCCACATGGAGCATTTCAGAATAAGAGCATTTTGGCTGTCTGATTTTGCTTATTTATTCAGTTGTCCTTGAGTTTGTGCTTCTACAATGGTTAAGTAAGCTACGTAGTTAAATTGTGTCCTTTTTGGGTCTGTTTTAACTGGTTTATTAATATACGATCGGGAGTCTGCAAAGGGTGTTTTATTTTGAAAATCGACCGGATTCTCTACCAGGGATCGGCAAATGAGTCTGGCGTTGGACCAAATTTTTTACAAGCCGTTATATGGCGGGCCAGAGCAAAGTCAAATGATCTTAAATCATGTGCACGTTTAGCTCAGTCGGTACTGTGCGGGACTCCGTGTGTGCGCGTTCCGGCGTTTGATCTGCATTTCTATGGACACATTTTCACTTCCCTGAGAAAAGTCAGGGGAATCCAGTCACACATTTAAGCACATGACATCTTTTTCAGAGGTGTGTCAAGCAAGTCAGACTCTTTTTGAATGTCCATCAGAACTTCAAAGTAAAAGTTCTTAATAAACATGAAGCATTGCTGCAAAAGACGTTCTCACCCTTTTTAGAGGCACAATCACTTAAGAGGAAGTGATTGTGTGAGTAACTGTTGCTCCTGACTGAGATCTATTTCGGCACCAGCCGTTATCAATTTATTTAATTTTTATTTTTCTGCTATCAAAGCAATCTGGCCGCGGACCAGATATTATTGCTGGTGGGCCTGTTCTGGTCCACGCGCCGCCTATTACCAACCACTGCTCTATGCCGTTTTGTGTCTCACGTCCTGCCTGGTTCATCTGCTCTGTGCTGCTTGACGCAGCTTCCGTCAAAAATAGACTGGCAGTGAATTGCAAAACTTCAATAAAAACAATCGTAAATCGAATAATCGCAATATTCTGGCAGAAAAATCACAATTAGATTTTCTCCCTAATCGTTCAATAGTTTCAATAGTTTCCCCTAATAGTTCAACAGCCCTAGTTTCCATTGCCCCCAAAAGTTTTTTTTAGATAATTTAAGTCCGTTTTGGAACTAAAAAATGGCAAACATTGCCTTGGTACTGTTTCTAGTGTGACGAGTATTGTTGGGATTTGGACTGTTAGATGAACAAAACACGCAAGGTAATGTCACCGTGACATTTTATAGACCAAACATTTTATCGATTATCAAGACCATAATTGTCAGATAAAATAACAAAAACATGTATCATATTGTATCTGGACTGTTTTCATTTCTTTCCTTGTAATTAAAAACTCACAAAAAATGGAAAGAAAACTGCCTGAAGTTTGAAATTTGCATGTACAAAACTTTGAAAGCAATGTCTGAATGTCAGAAACAATGCCAAGTAAAAAGACCTGCGTGATGGAGCTCCAGTGCCCAAAGCTATTCCCTAGAGTGCCCATGCCGACCTGCTTTTGTTTGTAATTACTGTTTGATTAAGCATGCTGGGCAGCTCCCAGGGTCCGGCTGGCTGGCCACTGATACACAGCTTTACACAGAATGTGTGCGACCTCCCTCAGTGAGAGTCAGGGCTTTACTTTTACTCTGTGGTACTTTGAAGAACCAACTGTGGTTATAACCTTAGCAGCTGCTTCAGTGTGCAATAATACAATATCTCCCACTTATGGCTGAGTGTCTGAGCGTCTACTCCTGCTCCAGCCGTGGCCAAGTGTACTCCCTCTCTCCACATAAAGACAACACCATAATCTTAAAGCGCTTGTGAAGCCTCGTTATAGAGTTCTCAAAAGGCACTACGGTTTTACGAGACAGAGGAGGACAGTTATTAGAGTGTGAGGAATTGAGGGGGGAAAGAGGGAGGAAGATGGGAAGAGGAAGAGAGTATTGAATCGGTAGGACCATTCGATGCTTGGCATGTTGAGTTTGCTAATTTGAAATCTTTGGTTTCTTGCGAATCTAAATCAAAGTGCTTGCCTGGCATGTAACATAACATCTGGACTAAAGATGTGGTTTGATTGCGGTAAGATAGTTGAGTTTGTTGTTGGTTATTTTTCAAAGTCTGACATTGAAATCAGATTGAAAGATCTTGAGTCTGCCAGTCAAGATTTATCATCCAGAGATATTAGAAAATTCCCTGATGCAGAATCAGATGTCACTCAAAGGATGCCGGTTGACACAAGATCATCTCAGTGCACGGCAAGGGTGATTCAATTGGACACGCCAGTTTGCTTAGGGACACTTGAGAACTCAATTTCCGCAGAACGAAATCTGTTTTCAGAGTGTTATTGGGCAAAGTACCCTCAACCACTGCGTCCTCAAGCAGGTATTTGCTTTCACATTTTGAAATGGGAAGAAAATCAGCGTGTAGGACAACGAGGACACAGAATCACAGTAAAAAAAAAAAGCTGTCCCAACTATGAGGATATATTTAGCACAAGCAGTTTAAGTCTGCAGTACAGGGGTGTATATTCTCTAAGCCTGTCTAGCCTCAGACACAGAGTGACCTACAGTGAAGCAGACCACATTCACCACCCCACCCCCCTTCCTCTCCCTCTCATCCTCCTCTCCCACCCTTCCTCCCTCCTTCGCACATAGACAACTTAAGTGTGTGTTTTGTCTGGTCGCCCTCTCATACGCCCCGCTAAAGCAAAAAAAAGAAAGAAAATCTCTCTACTTGAGTTTGGAGTAGTGGGTCAGAGGATGTTGGTGTTTAAAGAGTGCCAGACAAGAGGCTTTATTATGTATCATCCACTAAATAGTATTTCATTTATTAACACACTCTTCCATAGAGACTAAGCCTCTTAAGAGGACTCCTCAGTCCTGTCAGCGATGGGTAGTTTTAGGAAGTGTCTAGCTGCTAAGTGTTGTGTTTGCAGAGTGGATAAAAAAAAGGCACACTACTGTTTGCCTACACTTCCATTTAGTTATTAGTTGTAAGCTGGCAGGTTTTTCCAATTTTTTGTGTCCATCAAAAGTGTGGTGTCTAAGGTTTTTTGTCTCTTCAGTCAGTTATTAGGGGTCATCATAACAACATTAGCCTTTTTGTTGTTGACAGAATAACACAAATTGTGTTGCATTTTGAATTTCACAATGTAATTTGTCCCTGAGCTGGAAGGATTGGTCTATAAATTGATTAGTCGTAACAGAAAATTCATCATTGATTTTGATAATTGATTAATCGTTAGCCACGTTTTAAGCAAAAATGCCCCAAAATTCTCAACTTCCAGCTTCTCTGATGTGGATACCTTTTGGTTTTCTCCCTGGTCAACTATTACGTTTACGTTGAATATAATGTTAGTTGTGGGATGTAGGTCAGACAAAACAAGACATTTGATGACGTTACTGTGGGCTCTGGGAACATGTGCAGTTTTTTTCTATTTGCTGACGTTTTGTAGACCAAACAATTAATTAAGAAAATAGTAGGTAGATTAAAGGACATTATGAAAATAATCAGTAGTTACAGCCTTAATGTGCACTGCTGTGTACCATTCTTAATGGCTGCAACATATTATTTTCATTATAAATTCATCTATTGCCAATTATTTTTTTAGATTCCTCATTAAAATGATAAAATGTCAAAAATTAGTGACAAAGGCCCATCATAAGCACCCAGAGCTTAAGAGGACATCTTCATGTTCTTTGTTTTGTCCCACTAACAGTCCAGAACTCAGAGATCTTCAGGTTACAATGACATAAAACAGAGAAAAGCAGTGAATCCTCAGATTTAACAAGCGGACACCTGAGAATGTATTTTATGATGGTTTGGATTTTTCATATATAAAGCATTTTACTTATTAAAAGATATTCAAACTGGTGTCTTTGAGATGCCGTGCAACCCACAAATGAACGTGTGTGTCTGCATCCGACATATTCGTAAATGACCCCCTCACCGATCCTCTCTTTCCGTTCCTTACCGGTATGTGTAATATGAGATTCGAGATGACCCTCATGCCAGCTGCTTCTCGTTCTCCAGTGCTGAACCACTCCCACACATGAGCAAGCAACACAATATTTGTTTCTATTAGAGACTCCCCCTATGTCCAATCAGTAATTGGCACGCTGTCTCTTCAAAGACGTCTGAAGGTGGGAACCGGCGAAGGCTGATGAGTGAGGCTCTTGGTCTGGGTGTGGGCCGGACAGTTGGGGGTTAAGGGTGATGTGTTTGGGCTTTCACCACATGCTGACTCAACATGATTCAGCGCGGCTGACCTTATAACCCCTTCTGGCTGCCGGGCTACAGCTTTGGCATACGGGAATTGTGCTATGATAGGCCGGAGTCAGGGTGTCCACCATCACCTGTAACAATATGGCAGGGGTGACGCTAGAAATGTTGTCTGAGCCTGTCGTACAGACATGCTTTATGTATTTATTTGTTTGTCTGTTTGGTTACTGTACAAACAGGAAAACATACTCTGTACCTCAGTTTACATTTGTAGTTCCTAACAGCACCAGGGTGTTTAGACAATTTCAACTTGTGTGTGGGCAATTTTTCTAGGATTAGAAGACACTTATATCTGCAGTGCACTGAATATTTTCAGTATCGACTAATCCTTTCAGCTCAAGTCTGGTTATGAGAAGAAACTGTTGTTTCTGTTAGTTTCAGCATTTTAACTTGATGTTTTGTCTCACATCAACCCCATCCACACTTCTCCGTTTTAGTTTAAA
>JAPMOB010104599.1:0-11652 GCA_029875015.1 Lepomis gibbosus
GGATGTACTGCCAAATTCTCTGAAATACCTTTGGAGACAGCTTATGGTAGAGAAATTAACGTTCAATTCACAGACAACAGTTCTTGTGCACATTCCTGCAGTCAGCAGGCCAATTGCACACTCCCTCAAAACTTCCAACATATATGGCATTGTGCTGTGTGATGGAATTGCACATTTGATTGTGGCCAGCCTAAAGCACAGCTCATGATGAATGGGGGCAAAAAAAAAAGTGTTGCGTTTTTAATTTTGTTCAGTATCTCACAAAATTGAGTACACATCTCACATTTTTATAAATATTTGATTATATCTTTTCATGTGACACAATAAAGAAATTACACTTTGCTACAATGCAATGTAGTGAGTGTACAGCTTTATAACAGTGTTAATTTGCTGTCCCCTCAAACTAACACATCACACAGCCATTAATGTCTAAACCGCTGGAAACAATGAGGGGTGTACTCACTTTTGAGAGATACTGTTTATATAAATTTATATATTTAAATTATAGTTTAAGTCTTTTCAGGTTAAAGTTTTTATTTCTAACTTTACTTCCAGAAGATGCAGTTTTTCACTACTGTATGAATGGTACCTTTTTAAACCCACCATTTTCACTATACAACAATGAAAACACCAACAAATTTAAGGGAATACAGGTATTCAGGTATGAATAAAATAAACAAATGTTTGGTCATTTCGAGTCTCTCTTTCACACAATAAATCTTAATCAAAGAACACATTATTTGTATTCCCACACTTTCCTCTGGCTTGATTCATGAAGAGTTACACAAACAAATTCCCTGGCCTCATTTTGGCTTTCTTGTTTGACATCCCAGTCACATACGTGCCTTTGAGGAACTGTGACTTGTAATCAGACGTATCCAGATATCTCGACTCGATTGAAGGACTTGTGGGTGGCGAGCTTCCTTATTATTTATGTCCCTCCAGTCTCAAATATAAATCACATAACACAGCAGTCATAGCTGCTTTTGTTCTCTCCCCTCCTCCTCCTACAGAGATACAGCACAGAAGTTGGCAGCTTTATTGTGATTTTATTTTACATGACTAAGATTGAGAGTGTGAGGAGGACAGAGCACCCAGAAACAGAAATGGATATAAGGCACAGCATCAAGGTTGCAAGCTTGAGTGTCTGGGTGTATGTATATGTGTGATTATTAGTGGCTGCAACAGATACATAAACTAATGAATAAACTAAAGAATATCTTTTGTTGAAAATTTTTTTCTCTTGGATTTCTACTTTACTTTCCGCATATTTCAGTGTAATTATTAAAAGTGACACATGAAAAACATGCATTACACTTCTGCATTCAATTATCTAATGTGTCTCTTCTCTTCTCTGTGTCTCATTTCATTCCAGAGAGCCCAAATCCTCTTTCCAAAGAGTGGAAGACCAGTCAATGAATTATGAATGTTAAACAAGATGACCTCCTCTCAGAAGCAGCAGATGATGCGAGGTCCTAGGTGGAACCGGGCCTTGTCCGACCCTTTGTTTGTGCTGCTTCTGGCCCTCCAGCTGCTGGTGGTGGCAGGGCTGGTACGTGCACAGACATGCCCCTCTGTCTGCTCCTGTAGTAACCAGTTCAGCAAAGTCATCTGCACCCGGCGAGGCCTGCGAGATGTCCCTGATGGCATCTCTACCAACACACGCTACCTGAATCTGCAAGAAAATCTTATTCAAGTCATAAAGGTAGACAGCTTCAAGCACCTAAGACATCTGGAGATCTTGCAGCTGAGCAAAAATCACATACGCAAAATTGAGCTGGGAGCCTTCAATGGACTGGCCAGCCTCAATACCTTGGAGCTTTTTGATAACCGCCTCACTACTATCCCAAACGGGGCATTTGAGTACCTGTCCAAACTAAAGGAGCTTTGGCTGAGGAATAACCCCATAGAGAGCATTCCCTCCTATGCTTTCAACAGAGTGCCCTCATTACGGCGGTTGGACCTTGGGGAGCTCAAACGGCTCTCCTACATATCTGAGGGGGCCTTTGAAGGGCTGAGCAATCTGCGCTACTTAAATCTGGGAATGTGCAATCTGAGGGAAATTCCCAACCTTATTCCCCTGGTGAAGCTGGATGAACTGGAGATGTCAGGGAACCAGCTCACTGTCATCCGACCTGGCTCTTTTAAAGGGCTCATTCATTTACAGAAGCTATGGATGATGCATGCCCAGATCCAGACCATAGAAAGGAACTCTTTTGATGACCTGCAGTCACTAGTGGAGCTCAATCTAGCCCATAACAACCTTACTCTATTGCCCCATGATCTCTTCACTCCATTACATCACCTCGAGAGAGTGCATTTACACCACAACCCGTGGAATTGTAACTGTGACATCCTCTGGCTAAGCTGGTGGCTTAAGGAGATGGTACCAGCAAACACCAGCTGCTGTGCCCGCTGCAGCTCACCATCCAACCATAAGGGACGATACATTGGCGAGCTGGACCAGAACTACTTTCACTGTTATGCTCCTGTTATTGTGGAGCCTCCCGCAGACCTAAATGTGACAGAGGGAAGCGCTGCAGAGTTGAAATGCAGAGCCAGCTCCTTGACCTCAGTAAGCTGGATTACACCCAATGGTTCCATCATGACACACGGTGCATACAAGGTCAGAATCTCTGTGCTGAATGATGGCACTCTGAACTTTACCAATGTTACCATGCAGGACACAGGTACATATACATGTATGGTGAGTAATTCTGCAGGTAACACAACAGCATCTGCCACACTCAATGTGTCCTCTACAGAGAATAGTAGCTTCAGTTACTTCACCACAGTGACAGTGGAGACCATAGAAACACCACATAATGAAGGCTTCACCACTACTGTACAACAGAAGGTGGGCCCCACCCCTTCTGCTGGTACGTGGGAGTCTGTTTCACCCACCTCTACAACTACCACCACAGTCCGGATCCCACTCTCCACTCGCGCCACAGAGAAGACTTACACAATCCCTGTCACAGAGCTGGGTGGGGAGGGCTCACTGAATGGCTTGGATGAAGTAATGAAGACAACCAAGATCATCATTGGCTGCTTTGTTGCGATCACACTTATGGCAGCTGTCATGCTGATCATCTTCTACAAGATGCGTAAACAGCACCACCAGCAGAACCAGCATGCACCTACACGCACCATTGAGATCATCAATGTAGATGAGGACTGTGTAACAGGAGGCCCAGGCATGGAGGGCCACCTGACTCTGCCTCCCCTTGAGCACGAGCACCTAAACCATTATAACACCTATAAGACGGCATACAACCATGCCTCCACTATCAACTCCATACACAGCTCAGCGCACGAACCTTTGTTAATCCGGGCCAGCTCAAAAGACAATGTACAAGAGACCCAAATCTAATCCCTGTTTTTTTTCAAAATGAGACATTATAAAGCTGATGGAATTACATAAAGACATTACTGACTGGACATTACTGAGAACTGGTTGCAAGGATTGTGGCTCAAACGTGGAGGTTAGGAAATGTGGTGTGGCAAATCAGTGACTGGTGATGTTTATTCAATGACTTTGGAAATTAGGGTATGTCTACTGTTTCAAAAAGTGTCTTTACAAAACAGAAGTTATTTATTTAAGAAAAAATAGTGTGGTTAAATCAAGAAAAAACTGTATTCTGCAATTATTTTTTCAGTACTTAATTCATGTTTTTTTTCTTCCTTTCATTTCACAGGATTGGTTTACTAATATGCTTTCAAACTCTGTTCGAAGACATATGTCAAAGAAAAACTCCTGAAGCAAATTATTGTTCTGTTTTTGGTAAACTGCAGACTTTAGATCAGATGAGATAGTAACCTCATTTTCCCCATGTATCAAATGAATCTAGAGCACATTAGTGATGTTCTCCAGCTGTGGATTAAGTGATGAAATCTTTTGTGACCATCTGTAACTGAGATGAATTAAACACTTGTTCATTATTTTACAGTGAATGACAGAACTGTCAGTGATGAAATTTGATGATAATTCACTGTTTAATTATATCTGTCACATACATATTAGGCACTCTTTGCTCTGTCATCAATAGACTGAGGATCTTAACTGAGGGGAATATGCCCTGCCTTCTGCTATTGTAAAAGTTGAGGCTCACTGTTAGAAGTGCATTTTAGCTCAATTAAATTCTATTGATTAACTATGAAAGAAACTTACATTTGTCTTTGTGTTGCTAATGTATATGGAAAGTATAAATTTATCCTTAATCTCTGCTTGTTTCCCTCAAGTTCCCAGTTTCTCTGAGATATCTTCTGATTATTATAGAGGACATTAAATATGTTAAGACCCATTTAGATTCTAAAGTTCATGATATAGGACCAGCATTAATGGGTATTTTAGAATCGACATAATTGTGATGGCAAAAATAGGGAAAGATGTAAAGATCAGAAATATCGTGAAAAATGTAGAACGTCTTAAATTCATGTCCTCACCTTTACCTTACAGTGCTTTGTACTGTTTCACATTAAGATTATTCCTTTGAAGCCACCTTTTTCAAGCTGGGACCCCTTACCTCATCTGCAGTACTGCAGGAGTGTTGTCAGAAGCAGACTGATGAGCTGAAGAAAGAGCGTAAACCCTTTATACAGCTGTCTGAGCACATTGCCTGTCATCTTTGTGCCACATTTCCAAATGGGCAGTGCCTGGCAGCCCCAGATTCACTCCCTGCCCCTGCCAACCACAGGACTTGGCCCTGAGCAGCAGGGCTTATGCTGCAGGAGGCTTTAGGGGAAATGTGTGGGATCGGGCATCAACCAGATGTTTGGGATGCACCCGCCTCTCTCCCTCTCCTTTAGTGACAACACAATTTCCATTTTAATTGATGTGCTCACGGGCGTTGGATGGACACAGCTGTGTGTGTGTCCATACCCAGGAAACCATTTCAAAGTCCCCACTGTGAAAAATGGTGCCAGGCACCATAAATGCAGTGCTTAGGCAGACATTTGTCAGTCACTTAGGGAGATGCCACAGGTTTTTTCATCCCCTAACAGTAAAATCTATAAGATGGGTCAGGCCACTGTCATGCTTTATTCTGTTTTGTTTTCATTATATTATGGTTTTAACAATAAGAAAATATACAAAGGACAATTACAGATAGTGGTGTGTACTTTCTATGGAGTCACAATGCACACCACTGGAGCGGTACTCCACCCATAATTCACAGTATGTTGCAAGTTTCAAACACTCACCTTCTATAGACTTGAAAGGTGATATATATGATTTGCCATTTTATATATATATGAGATTCTGTTATTACTTGGATTGATGGTGGTTACGGTGGATTCCAATGGTGGCAATGGTGGTTTTTACATCTGAAATAAAGTATCAATACATCTACAGACAACTTCTCAAACTACTCCTGCTGCAACATCACTGCGGTCCATCTGTATGCTCCGTTGGTTTCAAATAGTCCCATTTAATTTTAGTCAACACTATCAAGCTTACGAGCTGTAATGTTTCTAGGTTCATTCATGTTATGGCCATCACGTCCAAGCCTATCCATTGGTCAAAACCAGTCTTAACTATACTGGCTAGTTCTCTGTCCGACATTCGAGAATAAAGACAAGTTAACAAAATGTTATAAGGTGGACATAGCTATAAACCTTTTACAGCCACCTTTAAAACCATCATGGAGTGGGTGCTTTCTAATGTGCTTCACACAATAACATGAGGTCCCCAAATAATTTGACTTCAGACTGAATGAGATAATTGATTACTCCATATCATTTTTTTCTTTCATCACCCAGACACTATTTATCCCATAATTACACTTCTGTGGAGTTTGGCACATTTGTAAACCATAGAATGACCTGGGTGCGTGCCATTTAGTCTGTGTTTGAGTTCCTAGTGGTGGGATGTGGATCACAATTCTACTCAGTTTACGTAAGAGAGTGTAACCATCCTCCCCTTTTGCCTTTAGTTGGAGGTAAATTGTCTGAAAATTTAAATCGTAAATTTGTTGCATTTTAGTCAAGCTGTCTCATGTATGTAAGATATCTAAATATTTTTGGGTTTGGGGTATTTTTTCACATTCTTTCCTTTTTTTCTGAGATTGAATGCTGTTCTAGTGTTAGATTTATATAAAATACATTTTGAGAATAAAACAAAACAAAAACAAAAATTTTTAAATTTTGATTTTACATGTGCCAACAACCTGTTCTAAAAGTGAAAAACAGAAACATGATGTAAACGAATAAGAGATTGATTTTCATGTAAGCATTATTTCATGACCTTTAAAAGATATGGAGATTGATTATAGAGACCAGAGTTTGTAGTTCATACACAAAATATGGTTAAAATAAACTATTGTTGTTTTTCTGTATTGTCTGATTCTTGTTTTCATCCTGTGCCAGAGACAGACTGTTGACAGTTATACAGATACAGTATAAGCATAAGAGTATAACAATGGAAGGCTCACATTTTAGGAGACAAAGCTGTCATAGAGGATGTTGTCTTTTTTCATCCATTCACATGCTTATTTAACTATTAATTATCAGTAATTCCAACACTGATCAAATTGATAACTCTTTAAAACCTGTAATTTATTCATGCAAAATGATTATATTGTTAACTTTGTTTATCATGATTCACGTATGACTGTTTCCATTTATCATCAAAATTAGGGTGAAAAATAAGGCTCTTTGAGGATGTAATTCCATCTTTATGGCGTTCATGCATTTTAGAAAATGTAGATTGGTAGATGGTAAAGATAAAATCATAATGCCTTCTTAACATGGATAAAGCCATACAAGCCATGTTGTTATATAGCAACAGTATAAAACCATAATCAGTTCAGGGTAGCAAGTACTGACATGCATTACCATGCAGGACATTGCATAGCTGAATACAAGACAATGTATGAATCAAATCAAATACATGCTCGTACATAAAGTACATTCACTGTAGTATTCTGTCATTCTGTCAACTCATTAACCAATAAGTGAAAATGATGTGTCTTTGCATTGCTCTGACTGCCTTACTTTCAAATGTAAATGATAATGATTGCAGTAATTTGAGTATTGCTGTCCATAAAATGTTATTTTCATTATTTAACCCTTAAATGGCTTGTAGAAAATGTAAGTGGTACTGAAAACAATTTGGCTTTCTGTGCTGTATTACAATTAGATTATTCATTACCCTTATGACAAACTGCAAATTTCAGTGGAGTAAGCGTCAACAAAAATGTTTATATCTGCATTAATGTAAGGAATTCTCTAACAACACTTTGTGCGGATTGTTTGGTAGCTACCGCCGCACGTCGTCCAGTCCATGTCTGTCCATTAACAGGACTATTACTGTAATATATTAACATTTAATTTATGTTAATGAGCAGAAAGAAATCAGGAATAGGTAGTGATGTGACATAAATGACACTGATAATAAAGCACAACAGATGTTTACATGTAGTGAGGATGTATTCTTAATGTATTCTAAACATGTTACTTTTTTGGCAATTGTAATAGTCAGAATATGTTACTGACAACATTTAAGAAGAGTTATTCTTTTTTAAGTTTACACTCTATAACAACTATTAAAATAAAATATTGCTAACTTAGGTATTTTTGATACATAAGTCATGGTAACAGTAACAATATAGAGTACTTCCATCTTGGTACTTGATTCCTTTAATTAATTTATACGTCTTACTCAAGCGTACACAGAAACATTATTGTTATCCCTATCCAAGTGACGCTATTTGTGGACAACTCTGTATGATGCTACCTATCCATTAAAATCCAATCACTGTATTATTTTGTTAGATTTGTTAGAGAGCTGAAGTGTATTAGTAAAACGTCATGTGATTGGGATCTTATCCTGAGCAGATTCCAGCACAAGACAAACAAGATGATTGCACTTTTAATTAATTTCTCCATCATTATTATTCCTGAGCTATTGTTCCACTTGGTAATTAGCCAAATGAAGTAAGATTGTGATCGTCATGTGAACATACCAGTTATCACAAAGCACAAGAGCCAAGAGTAAACATTTGGACCCAAGAGGGATGACTTCCCCTTTGGACTAATCAGTAGCAAGTAGACAAGGGTTGACATGGTGGATTGATCAGTGGATTGTGAAATGTCTAACAATCAGAGAAATAATCAATAATAGTGAATCCATTCTCTGTGTCCCTATTTTTTTTAATGAGAGACAATAAATCATTAAGTTTGAACCAACAGAATTCAAAAATGTATCCCAGATCAAGATTAGAGATCAGTCAAAGCAAGTATAAATATAAAAGGGTATATGAGATGTGGGAATACAAAGCTATCAATACAATAATTATTGATCAATACATCAATACAACAATTGAAGTGAGGAGAGTACACTGCATGACATTTTTAGAAATAAATCTGTAATCAGATAATTAACTAGTAGCCACTAATTTGAAACACTGTAAAACACAGTCACCACACACTAAAAATAAATTTGTTTTTTTTGCATAATCCTGAGAAAGAAAAACAGCATATTTCTGCATTATAATTTATCTCTGATATGAGCCAGACTTTGTATACTTTAACATTGTATAGACCCTACATAACATGACAAGATGCTCAACAGCTCTACCTATTAAACTAATTTAAAAGTTTGCCTTTAAATAACTATTCATCCTACTCATCCAACCTCTTCATCAGCCGATCACAAGCGAGCTAAAGCATTCATCTACTCCTTCAGGAAACAGTGCATTATAATGTATAATGCCAACTGGTATGCTCTTTCAAGTGTGTGACAGGTTGGTTTTCATAATAGTTGCCTATTCAAAACACAGCCCAGGGCCTGTTCCGCTGGCTCCTCACTAATGCACCATTAAACTCCTCATTTTCTTATTTATTCTGCTCCTGAGGCTCGGGTAAATTAATGGGTGCTTAATGCCAGTGTACTGTTTGGTATGCTAGTGTTTTTCATGTGTATATTTGAGTATGTCAAGGAAGAAAGTATCTCACTGACATAAAGGGCCAGGAGTAGTTAGTTTAGCTAGTTATTTCCTCTGTTCACATCCTGTTTAGACTTTTATATGTATATAGACACACACAGTATAGGCTGTAGCACTTGAGTGGATTAGAACATATTCAGGGACCCACATTTGTACTTAAGCAGCTGCCCTAAAGTAAAAACACATCTTTATAGAAACAAAGAACAAAAAATTCTCTCTTTCAGCAATGGCATGGAGCAAGTACAGATACATATGGAACTTTAGCCCCAAAGATATAATTAGGAAAAGAATGGGAAATAAGGCAGCTTGTTTGGACAGAGAGTACACAACCCATAGGAGACCAGAATGTTTTCTGGTAAGGTTTTTACACCAACGAAAGCTCTAAATTCATAAACATAAAAGCTAAAACCCAAAAAGAGAGAAAAATGGCCATTTTATGTTTAATGTATTTGATGATGTGCCCTTATTCACAGCCTTCTCTGCCCTGGGAGCTCGAGCAGCCAGATGCCACGAGATAACAGTCCCTCTTTCAAGGTCAGTATCTGCCCTTTTCTGTCAGATACTGATAGACAACCCCAAAATAAGCTTCAAGAAAAGTGTGTTCTACATCATCTGGGAAAAGTAACGCTATTAGCATGTACTGTACAGTAAACCAACGGTTACACATTGTATAATGTGAACATATCAGACAGATCAATAGATGGTACTTGAGAAGCATTAAGCCAGGGATTCAGTGATTAGCTACCGATTAAAAAGTACAAGAAAAACATGAGGCTTTAAGCAAGCAGATGTTCAGTTGAATGTTGAGTTTTGATGATCTTTAAGCACACTCTGTACTGTTCGGGCTAATGACAGAGAGAAGAGCCCCTTACTCCTTACTTACTTATTTCTAGACCTATATTATTCAAGGCTTCAAGGATTCAAAGTGTTTATGTTGTTCAAGTTTCCCTGTACACTGAAATTCTTACTTTGCTGTCCACATCAAATGCCTACAATTAAAATAAAATAAAATATATGTATAAATAAAATACAATAAAAATACAATAAATAGAGATATAAAATAAACTTCAAGTATTAAATTGTAAACTATGTAAACATCAGATGTAAAAAAAGTAATAAATATATACACTTGTAAACAGTGTGCAACTGATTAATTATATACATGATGAGTTATATACATGTAGAAATTGTGCATGGAGCAATGTGCAGATGTGCAATAACAGTGCAATTAACATGGGCATGGTATAGTGTCATACCGCCACAAGCAGGGAGGTGACATGTGGTGTATTGTGTGTTTGAGTTTATTTTGTCCCTTTTAATGTGTGTCCCTTCTTCTGCTCCCAGAATTCTGTGACTTAGTATTAGTAGTATTAAAGCTCATTTGCAGTTGCCACCAATAACTACAGGTTTTGCCAAATCAACCAGAACTGAAATCTTAAAGATTACAACTTTAAGTCAGTTGAAGAAAGAGAATGTTGGGTTATGGTATGATTTATGCAGCATGTTCTTTGTAATATTGGTGGGTTCATTCTGGCTAAACTAGTCATGCAAATGTCAGAACTCACTGTTTTACAGGGGTGATTGAGCAAGTCTACAGTGTCAGCACCTGAAAACCTGTGTGATATAATACATATGTTTTTTCTAATTTCTGTGAAGTGCACAAGACAATTTTCAGTAATAAAAGTCATTATGTGTTTTTAAGTTTTTCAAAACCATATTAAAACATATACTGATAAGCAGGCCACATGGTTGGTGCATACATGTATCTCTGTTTTGGACTGCTTCTGTTCTATAACCAGGACACAACTGTTAGAGGATAACAAGAGTCGAACAGAGACACAGTGCATCTACTGTCACCCTCCTGCTCTCCAGGAGTGCTTAAACTCTGAACATGTAGGATATAAAAAAAACCCTTCCCTATAAGGTGAATAACTTCCTCCATGTCTGAACTTAACAGCATTGCAGCAAAGCAGTCACTCAGCTGTACAGTAGACGTGGGTAACCAACTGTATAAACACACACTCATTCCTTCTGTTTCACTTAAAGTATACATATGCACACATGTACCCAAAACACTGTAATAATGGCCCTGGCTTTGTTCTGTGTGGGCGATCACTGCCTTCGGCTGCTGCAGTGCTGTCTGTGTTCCCGTGGAAACTGTGATAGTGGGATGCACTGACTGACCCTGTTTAGCATGCCAAGAATTGGCCATGAAGAGATTCCCTTTCTCTAATATCTCACAACCTTTTAGACTAGTACCACAACTATGTATTTAATTTGTATTTAATTTAATCAAATCAACATTTATATTATAACATGCAGTAGGTCTGAACGATTTTGGAAAATAATGTAATTGAGATTTTTTTTAACCAATATTGCGATTTAATATGTGATTAATTTTTAAGTTCTTTACCTTCTGCATTATTCAAAATAGAAAAGCAGAAAATCAATGTATTGTATGACCAGCACAATATCAGATAGACAGAATACACTGTTATTTCTTGTGTTATGATGAATTAGGTAGAATTATTATTATGAGCTATGGTGAAGAATAAATAACTATATATATTAGTGGTGGGCTGTTATCGGTGTTAATCTAGACTCTTATCGGGCGATAAAAAAAATATCGCCGTTAATCTATTCTCAAAGTTGGTTTGGGAGCTGGGTCTATACTACGCAAGCTATGATGACTTTCACCTTGATATTT